>NW_019293776.1:0-17364 GCF_000500325.1 Leptinotarsa decemlineata
TCGAAAGCTTGTTTATGTAGGTCTATTTTGAAAACCGCACACACAACATTTTTCACAGAATTTGTTAATGGTCAATGGTATGATCAAAATCTGTTGAATTACTATAAATAAAAACATTTCTGTTTGCAAAAAACACACATTTTGAAACGTTCACAACCATAGTGCCAATGTTTACATGAATTATGCTTACGATATCACTACTATATCTGTTTTTGGTTCCACCTAATTCTTTCATAATTTTCTCCAACTGAATTTCGGTTAGCGGAATATAACTCGCTGAAGAATAAACGGCGTTTCAATATATTTTTCCTCTATTTTTACTATAACACTGGAATATTATAAAACTGAAAGACTGTAATACTCTAAACTGAACACGTGGGCTTGGTTTCGTTGTTAAACAAATACAATGAGGTTTCTGCACCTACACCTCATAAAATTGAGGTTTACCAATAAAATGAGTTAACGACAGGCAAATGCAAACAAAAAAAACTAATTCAATACCTATCCTCAATTAGTACTGATATTACAAGTCATACCCCTGCCTTGCAATAATATCGGAATATGTCTATCAATGTTTTTTGTTTTCGTCATATTCATTTTTTGTTAAGGAGGCAGTTAAGGAAGCATTCTCGGTAATCCGTCTTTGTATATTGGTCGTGATTGTGTTTATTGTTGTTTAGCAAAAATCTCGCAATGAAGTTTTACTTGAATATAGATGACGGTTACTTTCTTACGAATAACTGATGAACATGAAAAATGGGAAATGAAAATTTCTATGTTTTTTACCAATTTCATTTTTAACTGAAGTTATTACAGTTTCGTCCTATACATTGATGTATAATCATCAAATTTGGTGACGATATTCCAAATTTCATGTTCAAATTTGGAAACTGACATGTTTAATTGGTCGGTATTATTCTCGTTAATGAAAAAATTTGAAAAGAGGGTATCAACATCTTTTTCTAACTGTTGATACACGTAAATTCATTCTCCCAAAATGATTCATTTACTTTGATAATTTACTGACACGGATAATCAACTTTTGAATTTTGTTCGCCTAATCCCAACTCGCAATCACTATTTTCGTAGTATTCTCAACTTGGCTGCATCATTTTCCTACGATTCTGGGAAGTCAGCGTCGGCTGAAGTTAGGTGCATTCATAACTAATGATTAAATCGAACTTTCTGGATTCCCAAAGAGGAGTGCTTTGAATATTGATGGTTTTCCGCAAGAGAGTCACACAATATGGGTTACACCTACCCCATTATTGCTGTTATACTTTCACCTTCAATCCCTATCACTGAAAAATTCCAAAGGTCTGACAGCGCTTCGCTTCGTTCAGAATTAAATCTACAACAAATGAGTAAAAATGCATTTTGTAATAGTTTTTATTCTCTGATAGCGATAAGCTTAGTGCTTTCTATTTGTCATTCTCTACTGGAATATTTCACCGTAGTCTTTTGATATCTTAGCAAAACTTTTTCATTTTATCATTTGTGTTTAAGTGTATGAAACTGACATCTAGACTGAGGTCTTCTTGTAAAAAAAGTTGCAACATAACCATAATTGATTATGAATTCGCAAACCGTAAACCATCCGTTCATATTTCTAATTGGTAACTGAAAAAGGCCTCGTATGCATGTGAATGCGTTATGCTATTTGAAAATTTCATTGTTACTTGCGCACCAGGGAATTTTCCATGTATATGTATAACAGATAATATCGGAGTGAGTGTCAGAGTTCACGACAGTTGGGAATTTGGTCAATAGCGGCAACTCGATGAATTACGTGCCAAAAATATATTATTCCTATGTTAAATGGGCGGACACTAATTTTAGTGACTCTGTCTTGTAGAACATCTATTTTTAGAAATTTCATTGATCGAGTAATTGCTTACGTCGAAGTATCATCATAATTTACGTTCTTATTGATGGCAACATTACTAGTCAATTGAACATGCAGAAACGACGATATCAATCTCGACATGGTACTCACTGGATCGGCATGTACCAGGAAGCTATCGATCATGCATTTTCTGTCATGAGCGTGAATAATTCAACTTGAAAACTGAGTAAGATAAAAACATTTCCTAATAACATTTGAAAATCTATATCTCAATTTGATATTGCCAGTAATTCCAACAGAAATACTTTTTGCACATACCAAAACTGACACGTTCTGCTTGATTACGTTTCCACAATAAAATTTGATTATGAGTTATTCAGTTCACATTATCTCCTCATGATATAAAAGTAGAACGCATAAATATTCATTCATTGTTGACTTATTTTTTCACTACGCCACTGAATACATCTTAGAACAGATCTGGAAAATGTTCTAAAAGAAAACACCTCCAATAAATTCATTCGAATGATTTTCTCCTGAATCAATACTGAAAAAAACGCGAAGGTGTGTTTCTTTTCCTTGCTCTCCTTTGTGTGGTTGGGTGAAATTATGTCACTCTGGAGTAGTTTAGAAATCTGATCAATATGAGAGGTCAAGGTATCAGCCCAATAATAAACCGACTAATTTTAGATTTTCGTTTATGTTTTTTGTTATATATTTTTTGAATGGGGCGACACGAAGCGCTGTCAGACCTTTGGAATTTTTCAGAGATAGGGATTGAAGGTGAAAGTATAACAGCAGTAATGGGGTAGGTGTAACCCATATTGTGTGACTCTCTTGCGGAAAATCATCAATATTCAAAGCACTCCTCTTTGGGAATCCAGAAAGTTCGATTTGATCATTAGTTATGAATGCACCTAACTTCAGCCGACGCTGACTTCCCAGAATCGTAGGAAAATGATGCAGCCAAGTTGAGAATACTACGAAAATAGTGATTGCGAGTTGGGATTAGGCGAACAAAATTCAAAAGTTGATTATCCGTGTCAGTAAATTATCAAAGTAAATGAATCATTTTGGGAGAATGAATTTACGTCTATCAACAGTTAGAAAAAGATGTTGATACCCTCTTTTCAAATTTTTTCATTAACGAGAATAATACCGACCAATTAAACATGTCAGTTTCCAAATTTGAACATGAAATTTGGAATATCGTCACCAAATTTGATGATTATACATCAATGTATAGGACGAAACTGTAATAACTTCAGTCAAAAATGAAATTGGTAAAAAACAAAGAAATTTTCATTTCCCATTTTTCATGTTCATCAGTTATTCGTAAGAAAGTAACCGTCATCTATATTCAAGTAAAACTTCATTGCGAGATTTTTGCTAAACAACAATAAACACAATCACGACCAATATACAAAGACGGATTACCGAGAATGCTTCCTTAACTGCTTCCTTAACAAAAAATGAATATAACTAAAACAAAAAACATTGATAAACATATTCCGATATTATTGCAAGGCAGGGGTATGACTTGTAATATCAGTACTAATTGAGGATAGGTATTGAATTAGTTTTTTTGTTTGCATTTGCCTGTCGTTAACTCATTTTATTGGTAAACCTCAATTTTATGAGGTGTAGGTGCAGAAACCTCATTGTATTTGTTTAACAACGAAACCAAGCCCACGTGTTCAGTTTAGAGTATTACAGTCTTTCAGTTTTATAATATTCCAGTGTTATAGTAAAAATAGAGGAAAAATATATTGAAACGCCGTTTATTCTTCAGCGAGTTATATTCCGCTAACCGAAATTCAGTTGGAGAAAATTATGAAAGAATTAGGTGGAACCAAAAACAGATACAGTAGTGATATCGTAAGCATAATTCATGTAAACATTGGCACTATAGTTGTGAACGTTTCAAAATGTGTGTTTTTTGCAAAAAATGTTTTTATTTATAGTAATTTAACAGATTTTGATCATACCATTGACCATTAACAAATTCTGTGAAAAATGTTGTGTGTGCGGTTTTCAAAATAGACCTGCATAAACAAGCTTTCGATTTGAAGACGAAATCACTTCTATCTGAAAATGAAAATATTTTTATTGAAGAACATGATCTGTAAGATATTAAATCGGATTCAACGATGCAACGTCTTAGATCAGAAGCTCTTTTTGGATTAGACAGGACAAGGAAACTGTTTCGCATGTTCGGTTTCGAAAGATTCATTTTACGCCCGAGGTTCCAGCACGAACTATTGAGTCAATATGTTAAACTGAAAATTTTGAGTACAACTTTCGATCTCTTCTTGTGAATGGTGGAAATATGTTCGATTAATATGGAATATGTATCTACTTACTCGCTCCAAACATAGTCAAATTTTAGGTGTGTATTTTCAGAGATCTTTTCCTACAAATATATGGATGAGATATTCAGCCAAAGTGTCTCCAGAAGTGTTCGATTCTGATTCTGCCATAGTAAAAATTACTCAGGAAGTTTTGATGCCCTACATTCATCAAATCGTGATTTGAAAGCATGAACTTGGTGTGGTGTGGTGTGATAAGCCACCTCATCTTTAGCATTATTACCACTTTTATTGAGGCAGTGCAATAGTTTCAGCTTCTGTCTATCTTCCGGCACAATAAGTCTGATTCTCTATTATTTTTTATTAATATCCAAATCTGCATCGACTTCTCCAATAAATTAGTTTTTGAATGAACGTGCTACAATCAGAATGAGCTCCTGGTTTACATTCAATATTTCCTTATTGTAATCTCCAGCAAAACCCATGAGATACTTCAAGGGTAATTGACCGCCTCCATTTTATCAGTAGTAGCGAATTTGCATGTATCTATACGAATGAAATAATTCTTTTATTGTGGTGGTTATGCCGGGTTTCCGACCAACAACCACTGGCTTGCCACCCATTTCACAGCAAATTTCGGTGAAGAGTCACGCGAGATCCCTATTGAGTAGGTATCACCGCTTGGTGACATCAGACGGTGTGAAATTCCCCTCGATATAAATATAGCTGTCTGCAATATCGAGTATGAAGTTTCTAAAATTGATTGAGATTCTGATTCCATCTGAAATCTTGTAATATGGTGAACGATACGGTTCATATGTATATTCATGAAGGCTAATGAGGAAATGATGTATCACTTGTGCTGATGGTCGCCATGTGATAAATATTTTCCATTTGGCAGCTTCAAACCGATGAATTCCAGAAAGTTGAAGCTACTAGCACTTATTCCATAACCTGACCGTTTGACAACACTTGAAATGTATCGACTATGAGATTTTTTCTTCTTGAAATGCACATGATCATAGTCTACACCAACTATATCACGTTGATTTAACTGCTGCCTCTGCTGCAATCGCTGGCTATTGAAGCACAATCCCAGTTTTGTCAACAATGATTATTGTGAAGTTTATCACTTATTCAATGATTGGAATCTGCTCTCTGACAGGAAGTAATAACTACTAAGTTACAATTTCATCTGCTTCAGTTTCATGATTTTTTTCCATAGGTGAAATTGGTTATCACTTACCATTGTATTCGCTCAATCGTTCAAATGTTTATATAAGGCTTTTTCAATCAGATTGCATCGATTTGATATATTTCTCCAAATGATCACACGTTCTTACAAATTCTTGTAGTTTCAATCTGAACGTAAACAGATCTTCTCTGACTGAATGTTCATCTACTTCTTTCAACTTCGAATTACTTTCATCAATATTAAAATTTAGATATCCCATCATCTTTGAGATGTAAAAACCAACATATCCACGAGTAGGACAATCTGTACTCTATTTAGGCTCTACTAGATTTTTCAAACATTTGTTTTCCATATCAAAGATTCCATCGGAAGTTATTCTGAAAACAACTCCAGGTTGTCCTCGCAAAACAGTGGTTGGAGCTGCTTCACTTCTGCGACAGAACTTCTCGATGCTTCTTTTACTCATTTTTGTGATACACTGCTGACAAGTATCGATGTTGTGAATCAATATATGAGGAATGATAATCAATTTCAATTTGACCATTATCTTTTCATGAATGAAATTGATGTGTGATATTGTGATATTGTCTGGCATATAAATAATAATTTTGTTTTTTTTTGGTGAGTTTGTATCCGGGAGCTACACCAATATAAAATATGCTCCAACAGTGACATTAAAATTCTCTTGAATGTTTCTCAACTTATTGATATTTACGGACAATGTTGAATCTTGAGTTTCATCGATGCTGAACACACAGGCTACAAACCCCAGAAGTTCAGCAATAGTGTTCTCATATTTAAGATGGATACAATATTTCGACCGCATTTCGCACTTCAGAGTGTTGTTGTTTGCATGTAATAGAAATACTTTTTCGATATTTTCCTCAACCCCATTTCCCAGTTGCATTTCGTATGATTTTATGAATTTTAGAATTTTCTTGATTCCATTAATTTCAGAATAGATGATAACATTATTTTCCACATCCACATTGAATATGGAATTGTAAGCGTAAAAACCGTGTCTTGATCATAATTACTGCCTGTATTCGAATTGATGGGTGAGTGGAAGTTGGTACTCAACTCGCTAAAGTATCCCGATAAAAAAAACGTACGTGACATGACTGATTCATTTTTACTGATTCACTATTTTTTATTGTTGACAGTAGTAATCGCCGCTTTTAGGGTGGTCTATCTGAATCATTCATCTCATTATGCGTGACTACATTCACATCATTCACTTCACAAACACCAACAAAAGATTTTTTTTGTAGGTGGACCATCATCACATCGTGAATACTGCTGCTGTTGGAATCAATGTTTTCAAAAGTATTCATACTTCAAGACATTAATATAATTTTGTAGGCTTTCTAGTAGCTTATCTCATACAGATGCAATTTCTTGTGATGCACACAAATTAACACCTCTTTTGGCATATCGGCGAGTTGTCCTCCACTCATTTTTGTAATGTGCGTACTTCGGAATATGCAATCAATGTATATCATCCTCTTGATGCTCTATCGTTCCCGCATTGGCGTTATTTCTATGTTTCACAAATGACTACTGTTTTGAAGGTTTTTTACGCTGACGGTGACTTGGTGTTTACGCCGATGGTCATATGTAATATTATTGATAGGGTTTGATCCATAATTAAAATATTGAATCAAATCTTCAGAAGGTGGTTCATATCTCCTTTCATTTGATATGCTGCACGTGACGATGTGACTATTATTAACGAAGATGCGCGTCAGTGCATTTCTGACATATTGCCACATATTTGTTTTTTCTTTGTCAATGAGTTCTGCATTCGTTTCCCTTTCATTTGACGTGCTATACATGACGATCCGAATATTATTAACGAAGAAGCAGGTTAGTGCACTTCTGACATGTTGCGTCATCTTTGTTGTTTCTTTGTCGATGAATTCAGAATCCGTTTCCATTTCTTTTGACGTGCTATAGATGAAGATCCAAATATTATTAACGAAAATACAGCTCAGTGCCCTTCTGACATGTTGCGCCATCTTTGTTTTTTCTCTGTCAATGAATTCTGCATTCGTTTCTATTTCATTTGATGTACTGCATGTTGAGAACAAATCATTATTAACGAAGATGTGACTTAGTGCATTCATGACATGTTGCGCCATCTTTGTTTTTTCTTTGTCGATGCATTCTGCATCCGTTTTTCTTTCATTTGATGTACTGCACGTTGAGATCCAACTATCATGAACGAAATTGTGACTTAGTGCCTTTCTGACATGTTGCGCTATCTTTGTATTCTCTCGTCGATGAATTCTGCATTTCTTTTCCTTACCTTTAACGTGCTGTATGCGATACTTCGAATATTATTAGCGAATATACAACTTAGTGCCGTTCTCACAGTTGCACCATTTTTTTTCTAATAACACATTCATTTCCACAAATCATCAGACATTTTCTACCACGTCACCACCTCCCACGCTGACTACGTCACTTTCAAAGTTTTAATGTTGTGTCACTATTATTATTATTATCATTATTATTATTCGACCCATATTCTTCAGTTCAATTTCATCTAACACAATCATTCTACTGATATTTGATTCCTCCATTCTAATTGGCTGACGACACCACTCTGTACCAGAAGTTAGGCTGAGTGTTCCACAAGGTTCCGTTCAGGAGTCTCAAAATTCGTAAAACGAACCTTCATACGACAAAGCGTGGACTTAACTAATCTCCTGATGATGCTTATTTGGTTAGCAAAACGCGTTAAGTAATAAATGACGTTATATTGAAATAGGAAAAAAACCGACAATAACGACGAAACGATAACGAATAAAGGTACGTACACGCAAAACCGTCGCATGCAAAACTGTCGAATACTCCACTTTCCCTATTTTCGAACGTTCAACTCCACAATACGACTCAGCATTATTTCTGCCAAATTTCGAGAGGGAAGGGTTATGTGGGGTTCCAAACAATGTATTTTCAATATTGATTCACTCTGTATATATGCGCTTATATTTCGTAGAATTTTCAATACGATTTTCACCACACTATGGCAAAATTTCTAACATGTGTGGGCTATTATTTCTGCAAACTGAAACTCACTTTCCAAATATAACTGATAAATCAATCGCAAACGTGTAATGATTTCGATATATTTTGAGGTAATAATATTTAATATCGAAAGAATAGTCATGAGGAAAATTATTTGCATTGTATTCCGAAAGCTTTGGAACCTTTTCTGACGAGTGATCAATGAACACCGAATGAATTTCTTAATACCTGTTGATGATCTTGACCTTCCCCAATATTTATAAACATTAAAATTATGCTGAAGTTGCAACTTCGCCCCAGGTCACCGTACTACGACAAAATGCTTGGTGTGCATTCATGTAACTATATTTGAAGATAGTTTTATATTCCTATATATAATTCAATCGTATCAATTTTGATGACTATGAACTTGAAATAACGAAAGATGGAATTGTGAATACTGAGTGTTTTTGTTTCAGAATATCGAAGTTGAGGTTAAAACATCGTACAATTCATGTATTCACTTGAATGGATTTGAATTATTTACTGACGATTTTTCATTTTTGTCTGTATCGTTACCTTGTTATGTTTATGTGTCCAAGAACTCATCTCACTCCCTGTTATAATGGACTCGTCACCATACCTAATGACATTGATTTGTCATACAAATGAAACTCATAATAATAGACTCGTCCGGTATCTATATCAATGGATGCTATTTTGAATGAGAATTGCGAAAAAGCTACAATACGAAATGAATTTCCAAATATCATAATTGAAATTTATTGTCAAATTTCAATCATCTATAATAATGTCCTGAATAAAATTCAAGATATGAAATGTCACTTTTTGTTAAAACGACTCAACGAATCAGAATTTAAAAAGACAGACAAACTTATTTCTTCATTTCTAAAATGTCCTGTTTTTACCAACCTTGTATATTTCAATATGATGTTTATTCATCACTATAAACTCTGGTATATAATTTTTCGTTATTGCATATTTTTGACAACTTTCTCTGTACAAGATAAGTTTTCATTTTCAAAAAAAGATGTGTGTGGTATGCATTTTATTCATTTTGGTAGTATATTATAAAGCCATTTACATAAAATATCAACGTTATTGAGACTGCAGCTGAACGAATTTCTTTTGGAATGATCCATACAGAACGGCGTGTTTTTCTCCAATTTTGGAATACACCACCATGAATCTTCAAAGTCTGCCTATATTGAATAGGCGCAGTCTGTCCAACAAATTTCTGAATATCGAAGAATTCTAGCCTCATAATGTGCAACTATAGACTGAAAAAAATGGAAACTGCTGAGATTTGAAACTCGTTCTGGAAAGGTTGCTAAGACGGTTTTGGATGTATTTGTTGAGATGACTTTGACTGATACTGCACACGTTGATGTATTATTCTGAAATAAATGCGATTTTCAGTACAAACATACACCAAAAAATATTTTTGTCAACATAGAGGGTAATGTCTTCCATGAAGTGATTGCTACACTTATATGTCATTCAAAATAACGAATTTAAAACACATATTTTGCACTTACTAAATGAAGAAAAAATATTGTATGGAAACACTACTCTTTCTGCGGATCATATCTATGAATGAGAATTTTTGAGCTGAACAAAAAATATTGTATTCAACCAAAAACTCTGCCTATCCTGCACGTACTAAATGAAGAAAAAATATTGTATAGAAACACTACTTTATGCGGATCATATCTATGAATGGGAATTTTTGAGCCGAACAAAGAATATTCAACCAAACTCTTTGCATATTAAATGGAGAAAAAATTGGAAACAGTACTACCTTAATTTTGTACAATTTCAAATGAAACGACACGATTCGGTTTCCCAATGTCCATCAACCCTTTGAACACAATAGCGTATTTTCCTGATGAAAATTCTTGTGAGGGCGATACGCCTCCGTCACTCGGTGTGACAAGAATGATACTTTATCACCCAAATCCAACAAGACGACCTCATCAAATTTACCTTTTCGATTTTGGCGGTGAATATTCTCTGCGGCATCTCCACAGGTAAATCTGCTACTTTGATACTTGGCTTCCTCTTCACGATCGAACTTGCATTCAATTTTTGTAAATCCACCTGCGAAAAAATAAAAATGAAAGCTTCATGTTTTGATTCACAATATATGCGAATACTATCTCAAACAAACCACGACATGAAAAACATTTGACTGAAATCATCCAACATATATATATATAGCGAGAAAAATTTTTGGAAATCGAATGATTCAACAATTCTCACCAACTTTTGAACAAATTACATTTGAATAAATTCATCTGAGGAAAAAGTCAAACTTAAAAACACTTACTTTCAAAACGAATTGGTGCACTTGTCACTGGTATCACTTTCAACGGATGCAACTGACTCATTCCGCAATGCATGACGTATTTATAGTAAAATAAGTGATGACATATTTTAAAATGGAACAAAGAGCCTTTGTTTCATCGCTTTGAGAAGTGCGTATCTCCGGATGCGGATTCGGCATTGGCAGTGATCAATGTCACCTTGGGTATGAATATAAAAATTAGTGATGACATATTCTGAAATGAAACAAAAGAAAATTAAAGAGTCTTTGTTAGATGATGCCTATTCAGCGTTGACATTGATCCATGTCATCTTGGATATGAATAGCGCAACAAACACATGAATTCTGCTTTTTCCCCTTTTATTTGAAGTGCTACATGTGATGATGCGACTATTATTAGTGAAGATACAACTTAGTGCCCTCTTGGTATCGTCTTCGTTTTTATTCTGTCGATGAAATCTGCATTCGTTTCCCTGTCATTTGATGTGCTGCACGTTGAGATCCAACTATCATTAACGAAGATATTCCTCAGTGCCTTTCTGACTACTGCGCCATTCTCTGTTGATGAATTTTGAATTTCTTCTCCTTTCATTTGACTTGCTGTACGTGACGATTCGATAATTATTAACGAAGATATGACTTAGTGCCCTTCTGGCATGTTGCGCCATCTTTGTTTTTTCTCTGTCGATAACTTCTGCATATTTTTTCCTTTCATTTGATGCGCTGCACGTTGAGACTCAGCTATCATTATTGAAGATGTGGGTTAGTGCCCTTCTGACATGTTGCACCATATTTGTTTTTTCGTTGTCGATGAATTCTGCAATTCTTCTTCTTTCATTTGACATGCTGTGCCTGACATTCGATTTTTTTGAAGATTCTCTTTGCAATTCTTTCTATGCTGTTTCACATTAGGCGCTCAATATTATATTTTTTATAGTCTACAAATTAAATGATTTGAAATGAGTACCCACATCGACCTGTTGCGACTAGTATAGCGAAAATATGTTATGAGGTCCTTTTGGCTTCGTAAAATGATCAACTATGTTTTTTGACATCTAATCGAAGCCATTGATGTCGGACGACCGGAAGTGAAAACCGGAAGTGACCTGTTTTTGGCGGATTCGAAACCTTCTCACCCTAAGGAATCCAAAAATACTATATGTTCCAGTATACGATGATTTTTTCCCTTATTTTGTCAACAAATTCTGAGTTTTGAATCAAACTTCTGCAATAGGATTACACTCGTATTTGTTCATAACCCAACAACTTTAAATTCCGAATTTGTTCAATGATTTTCTTTGAATGTGCAATTCTTCCTATGCTTTCTCACATTAGACGCTTTATATTATACTATTCATAATCTACAAATGAAATAATTTGAATTGAGTACCCACATCGGTCCGTTGCGGCTAGTAAAATGAAAATATGTAATAAGGCTCTTTTGACTTGGTTAATCAAGTTTTTTGACATCTAAACGAATCCATTGATATCGAAATCATCGAAATCGGACGATCGGAAGTGAAAACCAGAAGTGGTCGTTATATGATGGATTCGAAACCTTCTCACCCTAAGGAATCCCAATATATCATATGTTTCAGTATACAATGATTTTTTCATTTTTTTTGTCAATAAATTCTGTGTTTTGAATCAAGCTCAAACATCTTTCAATTCCAAGTTTGTTCAATGACTTTCTTTCAATTTGCAATTCTTCCTTTGCTATTTCACATTAGACGCTGTATATAATATTTGTTACGCAATCTTTGTTTTTTCTCTGTCGATACATTCTGTATTCGTTTCTCTTTCATTTGATGTGCTGCACGTTAAGATCCAACTATCAGGAACTAAATTGTGACTCAGTGCCTTTATGACATGTTGCGCAATCTTTGTTTTTTCTTTTTCGATGAATTCCGCATTCCTTATCCTTTCATTTGACGTGCTGTACGCGACGATCCGATCATTATTAGCGAATATACAACTCAGTGCCCTTCTGACAGTTGTGCTATTATTTTTTGTAATAACTCATCAATTTCCACAGATCATCATACACGCCACCACCTCCCACGCTGACTACGTCACTTTTAAAGTTTCAATGTTTTATCACTATTATTATTCGATCCTCATTCTTCAGTTTAATTTCATTTAACACAATCAATCGATCGATATTTGATTTCCTCATTTTGATTGACTGACCGACACCACTCTGTAACAGAAGTTAGGTTGAGGAGTCTGAAAATTCGCAAAACGAACCTTAATACGACAAAGCATGGACTTTAGTCATCTCCTGATGATGCTTACTTGGTTAGCGAAACGAGTCAAGTGATAAATGACTGTCATATTGAAACACTAAAAACGTTTACCACAATAACGATGAAACCATAACGAATAAACGCACGCAAACGATCGAAAACGCACGGAAAACAGTCAAAAAGGCACGCAAACGGTCGAAAACGCACGCAAACGATAGAAAACGCACGGAAAACGGTCGAAAACGCATGCAATAAGGTCGCACGCAAAACGGTTGGAACGTTTGTAAAACGGTCGCTTTCCCCATTTTCGAATGTTAACTCCACAATACATAACTCTTTGACTACTTTGGTGCCATCTACTCCTTCTTCTGATGATGCTAACTTGGTTGACAAAGTTACGAGGCTTAGTGTCCTTCCGACATGTTAGACTTCAGTTAAACCGGCATGTTTTTTTCTTAAATGATGTATTTTGACTGTATACACATTGATATCATATTTTGAACCGACATGTTTTTTTTTTCTTGAATGATGTATCTTGACGCACCCTGTACACTTCGACGCCATGTTTATTCCTTATTGATGTATTTTGAGACACGTCGAACACATTGAGGGATCGCATGTTGAAAACTTACAGCCTCGTGGAACTGTTATGTTTTCTTTTTATTGAATGATGTATGTATTTTGATGCACCCTGTACACTTCATCGCCATGTTTTTTCTTTATTGATGTAGCAAAATGTCATTGTTGAATACTTCGCTCCCCCATTGCCCTCACGTTGAGTCCACAACGCGTAACCCCTCGACACTTTTGGGTCTCCTCTTTCTCCTGATGATGCTAACTTGGTTAAGGAAGATACGAGACTTAGTGCCCTTTTGGCATGTTGGAATGCTAGACTTCTGTTAAACTGACATGTTTTTTCTCAAATGGTATATTTTGACGCACCCTGTACACTTCGACGTCATGTTTTTTCTTTTAATGATGTATTTTGAGACATCCCGCACACAGTCGTATTCCTAACCCTTCATTTTCAAAGCGGCAACGCTACATTGCCCCATAAACAATGATTTATTGTACAACCCGCAACGCCGAACCTGCCATGCTGGCATTGGCAGCGTATAATGCGCGGTGTACACGAGATAGTAACTTGCGATAGCACTTCTTGAGAGTGACTTCCGCTAACGTTTAAATACAAGCAGATAATTGAAGCGATTTCTTGCGGCAATTGCTATCCCAAGACAAC
This sequence comes from Leptinotarsa decemlineata, assembly GCF_000500325.1. Taxonomy (NCBI): domain Eukaryota; kingdom Metazoa; phylum Arthropoda; class Insecta; order Coleoptera; family Chrysomelidae; genus Leptinotarsa; species Leptinotarsa decemlineata. Next base: position 14,196 of record NW_019293776.1, read on the forward strand.
TCCGTGCATATTTTCAGCAAGTGATTGCGTACTTATTTACAAGATATAGTGGGACAGTAGTGTGATGAAATGTATCGTCACAGAAAAAGAATCGCAGCAGCAGCAGCTGTTGTTATTACAATGTTGCGTTCAAAAAAAACAAAGAGAAAAGTGTAGAAAAAGATTATGGGTGAAAAGTTTATTCTGGCTACTTGCAAAGTTAAATGTTGTGCCTAATAACGTTATGTTTAAGTGCAGTTAGCCAACTATTTATCTATTAATTATTTTCATTACCTGTTTCACGGAAAACTTCAGACCTGAATGAATTTGCACTGTGTGAGGTTGATGAATGAGCGATGGGAACTCGATGTATTATGGGTTGAAACGTGGATGGTGGGACTGAATAGATAGATGCCTCAGAGTCTCTCGAATATGATGATGAATGTGAGTGTGTAGACAAACCTGAAGCACTTCTTCCATTGGCGTCGATTTCTGATATGTCTAATATAGCTTTCTGAATGATACATTTCAATTTTCTTCTATTGTGATCATGTTGCAAAGATCTAAGTTCAGAAGCAACAAAGTCTCCAAATATATTGAACTCATCACACGGTTTGTTCAATTCAGTCATTGCTTTTTCCATAGTAGCATCGTCAATGCATATACGTTTTTTTCATTTGTTTTTTTATCGGCAGTTGTAAGCGTTGCCTCAGTTAAATTTTGCAAAGTCGTAATCGCAATGTTTTCTAAATTATCCTAAAAAAGTAACAAAATAATTATTAACAGGTCTCAAATACATCAGAAGAATGGCTGGAGCATGCAAAACAATTTGGGGAAAAATGGAACTTTCCTCATTGCGTTGGGGCTTTAGACGGCAAACATGTTGTAATACAAGCACCCCCCGGCAGTAGAAGTTATTACTATAATTATAAAGGTACAAATAGCATTGTCCTCATGGCACTTGCTAGCGCAAATTATAAAATTATATATGCTAATATTGGCGCTAATGGAAGAATATTTGATGGAGGAATTTTCAACGACTGTGGTTTATCAACAGCTCTACAAGAAAATTCAATAAATTTGCCTCTCCAGAGCCATTACTTGGACGTACGAAGTAAGTACCATATGTAGTAGTTGTAGATGATGCATTTGCCCATATTTATTGAAACCATATCCATTCAGAAATCAACTTGGCATTAATCGTATTTATGATTATCGTCTTTCAAGAGCAAGACGAATAGTTGAAAATGTATTTGGGATCATGACTACAAGATTTCGAATTTCCAGAAAACCAATTGCACTTGCACCGGAAAAAGTAAAAACAATTGTAACAACAATATGTGTCCTTCATAATTTTCTTATGTCCCGTAACATGACTACTAATCTGTATGCTCCGCCAGGCACTTTCGATGCTGAAAATGAAAACGGAAACTGGCGTAATGAAGGATTACCAACAGAAAAACTGTTACTGCTACAATACGGAAATGATCATAATTACTCAGTAACTGCTAAAGAAATTCGAGAGGAATTTCGTGATTATTTCATGTCGTGTGAAAGGGAAGTTTCCTGGCAATAAAATACACTTAATTTAAAAAAGATTTTTGTTTACTTACCAAGTTATCCTCGGTCTCAGCCACTTCATTCTGATTGATAAGGAATTTTAATGCTTCAAAATATTCCCAACAACTTTTGTAGATTTCGTCTGTACCATGACCACTTTTTCTCTTTTTAATTTTTTTATATTCTTGGTTAGTTCGGGTGCGAAGATTGTGAAGTTTCCGCTGAATTTCCGTTTCGTTTGAGTTGAATTTTTCGGCTATTATTTTTAGCGCTTTTTGTTTTTTACTCTATCCCTATAAATTTTTGATTTTATTTGCCATAATTCTGGAAATTCTTTAAACATTCCTATTAATGCATATGTCTCTTCCTTTGTCCATCCACGCTAATTATCTTCCATATTTCTTTTTTCAGTTGCAGTTAAACTTTCAATAAATCCGAAATAAATAGGTGATTCCTAGAGCACTCTCCTAACTTGTTTACACTGGTACAAGATTCTCACCGCCACCGCTTGCCGTAAATATTTTGACTTGCTGGGAGACTACTCTCAGAGAGTGTTTACATGCGCAAGTATAGGTGGAAGTACTCTCGGACATTGACTTGTGATAGTTTTACTTGCTCGTGTACATAAGGCATAACCTCGATACCATCTCCATCTCTCTTTGCCTCGATTACGTCACACGCGTCTCTCGCTCTTACACACACATACACATCTCTACATGAAATGTCAATTCTTTCCCAAATCTAAGTATATTTTCCTATCTTCAACATGATAATGATGATTACAACTTCCCTAACATTCTACGGAAATCAAAAAATGCTGTCAAGTATAATGAATTTTGGTTGGAATATATAACATGAATGAGTCAATTTCAGTCCCGACAAAACTAACGCTATAAATACCCAACATTCGCAGTAAATTTCAATATCTTACGTTGGTGTAGAGGCTAAGGACAATGTCTACCACGCGGATGATCCAGGTTCGAATCTCATAACTATAAACTTTTTTTAATTAAAATCACGTGACTGGAATGTGACAAGGGGGCCGAGGGATGAGGCAGAGTTGCAAGAGTGGTCGATAGGTGAGGCGGAGTACTAAGGGGGCCGAGTTCCACGCTTGAATCGCTATGATACTCGTTCCATCCTGCGTCGATGACGTCACACGTTTCTCTCTTCCACTCACTAAAGTTTCTCTCCGAAATACTTACCAGCGACGCACGATCTTGAAGTGGTCCAGAATCCGCCTTGTTCATCTACTACTGCGTATTACTCACTATTTCACTCCCATTCAATGTATGGAACTCTCTTATGGGGAAAATCCTCTCATGCTCAAGAGATTTTTCGAATGCAAAAAAAGCATTTAGAATAATAGCTGGAGCTTCATTCAACGATCCATGTCAACCTCTCTTCATCTTTTACAAAATTCTGCCTTTGCCTTGTATATTTATTTTAAACACTTTGTTAGAGATCCATAAAAAGAAAAGTATATTCTCCACCCAATCAGACTATCATATTTATCCCACTAGAAATGCAGATAAACTGAGACAACCGCTGAATAAACTAGAAATGTCTACACGAAATTCACTGGACCTCAAGTTGTACAACCATTTACCAGTTGACCTCACTCAGCTCA
>NW_019293776.1:18025-34142 GCF_000500325.1 Leptinotarsa decemlineata
CAGGAAAACCCGGAAAAACCTGCAGCACCACATCATCTGAAGATCTTGATCTAACAATGTCCTCTCTCTCATAAAACAAAATGTAGGGTGTCTCCAGAGGCTCCAATAAATTCAATGCATCGCCAGAACACTTCGTGACACGACTATCGTCAAACTCAAACCAGTCCGTTTCTTCTTTGACCAAGGCGTAATAATGACCACATTCAACGCACTCTTTTTGACCTGTCATGAATGTATATATTGTATGCATAACATGATTAAATAAATTCTGTCTGTCTGACTGTTTATATAGGGGAGATGAGGGTTGATTTTAGTTTTGTTTGAAATGAGTTGTAATATTGTATAGTATATTTGATTCAGGTCATTTATCTCAGTTATTCATGTGAATCATTTTTTTCATTATTATTTTGTTTGTATTAGGTTGGAAAGCTAATATTTTAGTGTTTTCAAAATTGGGGTTGTGAATTTCTTGAATGATGTGTATGTTTTGGAACGGACTTGAATTTTTTATGTATTTATGTCCATTTAGTCTATTTCGTAATAGTTGGGAGTTCGTGCCTATGTATTCTTTATTGCAATCACTGCATGTGATGCTATAGATAAGATCAGAGTTTATCATTTTTGAGGTTCCACTTTTTAATGGGGTATAGTTTAAGTAGGTTAATAGGTCTGGATGCTACTTGATAGTTGTGTATGGAGAGAATATTTTATATATTTGCTGATAAATTTTTGTACATTGAGAATTGTAATTTATTGTTCTATTTCTGTCTTGTTTGTTTATAATATTTATGAATTAATTGTTTTATCATTTTGTTCATGAACTGAATGGGGTTTTTCTAATTTTTAACAATGCTTCTTCTCCTAAGGATGGTCTGCTAAGTTGTATTGCTCTATCAACCATACCAATTACAACGGTTTTTTATGCATTATAGGGCGATTTGAATTAAGTTAAGTAACGTCCTGACCACGTCGGTTAAGGTGTTTTTCTTTGATCAAGGTAAGATTTAAAAAGTTAATTTTATTCTATTCTATTTGTTTTTCGCTTGTGAACTGTAGTTTTTCGTGAAAGGAATTGAAGGCTGTGATCGTTTTTTAATTTTGAATAGGGGATTGCCATGATACAGTCATCAACATATCTTTTGTGAAAAGGGAGTTCAAAATTCAATTTTGTTATGACTGTTTCTTCTTGTTCTTTCATTACAAGTTAAGCTATGGTGCTTGATAATGGATCCCATTGCACAATCATATAATTGTTGAAAAAAGGAGTCTCAATTGTGGAGATAGTTGATAAGGTTGTTTCAATGGCATTGATGAATTCTTTCAATGATATTGACTTATGGTTTTTGTATTCCATTTTTTCGTGATTATATTTTTCACCATGTGGTTAGGGATGTTCGTGTATAGGGATGCGATATCTAATGAAATTAGTATGTGGTTGTCTGGCATTCTGATGGTGTGCATAAAGCTTTCGAAATGAAATCTCAAACATAGTAGTTATTTTTGGCCATATATTCTGGGCGAGATAGCATTTTGGATTAATACATTTCTCTTGTTGATTTGAAATGTTTTGTTTCAATTTCCACTTTTCAATAAGCTTTTTATTTGTAAGTTGGTATTTATTGGTGATAACAGTACAAAATTACAGTTCAAATGAGAATAAAATAAAGAAATAAACATATATATTGATGATAAGACGTGAGACATGTATAGATATTTTTTGTTTGACAAATATCGTACCTTCACATACATGCCATTTTTCATGTACATGATGATTTAAGAAGGATAAACGTTAACTCTAAAGAGAGAAGTATTGAATGGTACGAATTTCATCATCATCATGTTTTGGTGTAGTTCCAGTGCATTATTATATATGTTCCTGAGATTATCAATTTCAGTTGTTTAATTCATACAATCAGAAGACATATTGGTTTCGGCCATTTCGAAGAAAAGACGTTTGGAAATATTTTTTCTGTACGTGGAATTTTTATATCAGAGTAATTTGGTTTGTCCTGCAAGGTGTTGAGTGTACAAGACTATTTTAGAGTGATTAAATTTGATGTGATGTCCAAAAATACAATGTTTTATAAAATTTATTCCCTTTTTCAATATATTCTGATCATAGTTTTCTTAAAAATTCGCATACGAGTTCCTATGAATAGAAGTTCATATCACAATAGCAAATCACATGATATAAACTCACTGATATTATCATTTGAGACTTCATGGCCAGTTGCAAAATAATCAAGGAGACACATAAACAGAGTTATTGAATACAATACAGTATGGTTCAGATTTCCTTCTCTGCTTGATCCGTTATCATGAAAAAGCAATTCGGGTCGGAGCAGCTACCCGAGCGGCCGATAAACTGTATTTTTGATACTGAACGAGATAACCCGAACTCTTCACCTGAGATGGGACCCGTTCAGCAAAAATCTCATATGAATCTCGCAGCATTCAATTAACTCCTGCGGATTCATAAGGATAAACTGATGTCTTCAGGAACATTGAAGAAATCGACTTATCAATAAACCTAATATATGCTTTCTGTGAGTTGAGAGGGCTGAAGGCGAATATTGAGGTATTTATTATAGCTTGATAGAATGGTGTCTTCAACAGCTTGGTCTACTGAGTCAAGTAATGGGTTTAAAGATTCTCGACAATAAAGGCAACTGCTCTGAGCATGTCCAACATATAAGTTTCTTGTTCCCTGTTAAGCGGATATCGTTTGGAAATAGGACGAAAGGCGAATAAAATATCGACGTTTTTTCTCAAACTCAGCAGACTCTACACAGACCACTCTTTCGAATTGCGTGTTCTAATTACGAGGATTCTAGATGGGATCACCAAGTTTTACGTGAAAAAGTCATCTATTGAAAATTTGTATTTTTTTTACAAAGAAAAGAATGGAAGTGTTCAGAACGATGTCCGAAAACTCACTTTATCATATTTACTTCAATATTTTGTCTTGTCAATTGTAACCAGATATGATTCATTCTCACAGTGTTGATTGAAATATAATTCCTATTTGTCGAAAGAATATATATGGATTCACTGAGTTTCCAAAATTTTTCCTGGGGTTCTTCAGTGACACTTTTGGTTTCATTTCATTTCATTGCTTGGTCATCAGTTGATTTTCAAATATGCTCCAGTATCCCCGATCTTGTTATCTGTTTTTTCTTTATCTAATCACGATGTATTCCATTTTCTTCAGAGTGATTTTCGATCCACGTATACTTCTTTACATTTGTAACTGTTACTTTCTTGTATTTCATGGATAACATATAATTATTGTGTTACTATTATCATTAAATGCAGAATATATGTGGATTCACTGAGTTTCCAACATTTTTCCTTGGGTTCTTCGGTGACACTTTTTGTTTCATTTCATTTCATTGCTTGGTCATCAGTTGATTTTTAAATATGCTCCAGTATCCCCGATCTTGTTATCTGTTTTTTTTATCTATTCACGATGTATTTCATTTTCTTCAGAGTGATTTTCGATCTACGTATACTTCCTTATATTTGTAACTATTACTTTCTTGTATTTCGTGGATAACATATAATTATTGTGTTTCTATTATCATTAAATGCAGATATCACAGTGGAATTAATTGATTGCAGAGATTCCGCCAAAAATGAAAATTTCGAAACATTATACCTTTTTATTAGGTTTATTTCATTAGTTCGGGCTTTCATTGTCTAATATGATATAATTTGATTTGAAATCCCTGAAAGAATCTATACAAATTAAAAAGATTCAGCAAAAAAATAACAATAATATCAAGCAAAAAAACTGAAATTACAGTGAAATGAAATATAAGTAATAATTAAAAATTGAACTAATAACAAGAAATGACAATTAAAAATTAAAAGATTCCAAGCCAAGTTACTTCACGACGTTTCGATTGTTAGTAGACACAACCGTCTTCGGGTTATGACTGGACTAATTCCTCCGAAATCTGAATATTTATAGGTCATTCGAGTGCTTTCACCAATTTCCCTTCCCTCAGGTTGTTCCGAAACTTTTGTCCGTTTTGATGTAATGTATTTTTGTATCTCCATATCTCAATAAATATTTATTCTATCGTGTCGTGGTATATACTGATCGATAGAGAATTTTATATCATATATTGATGCTGTTCAATATTTTCCAAATTTATATTTTTGCCCCTTTTCAGCTTATTGTTAATGAATAGTGTTAATGAATGCACTGTTTGAAGTTGGTTTGCGAAATTTAGTCACTATAATTTGGTGGCGGAAATGACCTCCGAAGTGGTCGACCTACAGTAATCCAGGACGAAAATTTGATGAACATGATGGAGAATAACTTATCACAAACGGTACGTGAGATGGAAGAAGAACTGGGCATCAGGTCTCATGTTTGATGGTTTGAAACGTATTGGAATGTATGGTGGTCAACGATCGGTGTGATTCACTATAACTTTCTGCAATCGGGCCAAACCATCACAGCAGAGTCCTATTGTGAGGAAATCGAGGAAGTGTAGAACAAATTGTGTTAGCATCAGCCAGCACTGGCCAACAGAAGATGTCCTATCCTACTCCACTAAAACGCCTGTCCGCACGTTTCACAAATCACCATCCGAAAATGAAACGAATTGAGTGTTGCCTCACCCACCATACTCCCCAGAACTCCCGCCAACCGACTACCATCTTTTCAAGCCCTTCGATTACTTTATCACTGGTGGAACCTTCGCCAGTCAGGACCAGGCAAAACCGGCATTTGTCGACTTCATCGCTGAAATATTACAGTATGAAGCAGACTTAACAACATAATATATGTTTCCATATACTTCAAACAATCACTGTGTGAGGCTATTATATATATTTCATATTCACTAGTCGTGAATCCGCTTTTTCAGGACATTTCAATGTCAATGTTACTTATTGATTATTTAATCAACAAAAACGTTTCTTGTTGTTGGGAATGTCCGAGTAGAGTGTTCCAATTTCGAAATAATTTATTGATTGAAACACTGTGAGGTGAATCGGATGAAACCACAACAGAATTAATTCATGGTAAAAAACCGGAGAGTTTATTATCAGAAAAATTATGAATTTCATTGACAAACATAACACTTGATGAGTAGAGTTTGGAACCTCTGATGTGAAGAATATATTTAAAACACTTTTCCCCACCAAAACAAGAGATACATCAGTTTTGTTTTGGTGAGGGAAAAGTGCCTTCAATAGAACCATAATACTGAAAAAAATGTGTAGATGAAGAAGAATTTGGTATATAGTCGCGTTGGTATTTGAAAACAAACATGCATAAGTTACAGAGACAGTTAAAAGGAATCGTCGAAAAATCCAACAAGAAAAAAGCAAACTCCTGAATTCTTTAAAATATAGTTGAAGGACTCACCTAGCGCATAATATGCTTTATGAGTCTTTCTTCAATTTCAATAATTTTTGGTATTTTTTGCTAGTAGTGATTTGTTATATTTTCATCTAATATTTCACTAGGGTGGATGTTGGTTTAGGCAGCTTAAGTTGATATGCTTGTCGTGTGAAATGACTCAGTTGTGATGGGTACAAACTTTTATTTTTGTGCAATAGCCGGGAAGTTCCGAAAATAAATGAGGAAAAATACAGTTAGAATGTCGTTTGTTTCAAGAAGGTGTCCACAGTTTCATTTTATTTTGCTTCGATATCTCAGTAGGTACTCGTTTCTGTGAAATAATGATAATAATGATAATAATGAAACAATTTTCACAAACATTTTTTTTTTATCTAGACGGGTTTCGCTAACACCGTAATTCCATCGAGAGTAATGAAATGATTTAATTTCATTTTACGACTACCGATGGAGATATGGTGTTATCGAAACGCGTTTAGAATAAAATTCTTACAGGAATATAAAAAAAAACCTTGATTTTGAAATATTATTATTATTCTATAAATTGCAACGAAAAATACAGGTCCGTATTTTATATTTCTGAGTTTCTCAAGTCTGACAACACTATGTATAAAAATTTGATCTTTCTAATGTCTCCCTAAAATACTCGTACAATGGAAATTCCAATGACAAAGTGTAAAGAGATGTGGATTTCAGAATATTCGAGTTTTCCGTATATCTTTCTGATCAAAAAGAATAAACTCGATTTTTCGGTATCACCTGATAACTTTGACATAATTTAACCAGCTCTTTTTCTCTGTTGTTCACGAGATTCTGATGCGGAGACTCAAGTTTGAATTAGCCTGTATATGGTTGTTTGTATTGAAAAGATCCTCCTTCATCTCATTTCGTCGTTTTATCTTTTGATTCACTACCTGTATTCTTTCATTTCTTCGGATATACCTAATAAGCCTGGGTTCTTGTGGGTATGAAATGATTCATGACTTACTTTGGAGTACCGTAATAATATAGTAACCTTTCAAAGTGTATTTGCCTGGGAGCCAGTGACAGATTTTTGAGACCCATTTCTTTTTCGCTTCCTGGGAGCTGTCTGACTTGTCTTGTTCCCAAGTCTCTGGAAAACACTGCAGGTCTTATCGCGTTTTTTCCTATCTTTTTTATGGCACCCATTCCAACAATATTCAACAATCAACCATATAGTGCTTCTTGATAAGTTTAAACATTCCTCAGTATGAATACTATTCGGGAAAGTTTCATTATGACTTTGTTACTTTAAAAATGAATTTCTGTAAACCTTGAAATGGTAAATGATTTCATGGTATTTCTGTAATTTGTCGTGTGACTATAAGTATTTTCTTAATGTCTGGTATAATAACCGTGAAAGTCAGTATTACCCGAACTGAATCGTTTGAAATATTCTGAAACATTTTATTTGAATATTTTACATTGTTACTAAAAAGTATATTTTTCAAACTGATAATAACTTTACAGATGAGGTCGTTTATTGGCGATAGACGATTTACTCCAAATAAATACAATTCAGCAGGAACGTTAACATTGTTACCGTCAAATATAGGTTGCTCCAATACTACGTTATCGATATAATAATTTATTCTGATATTCTCTTACAGTTACTTCAAAACACCACAATATTAGTAGGTTCAGAAGAATAATTTCTCTTTTTTAAATTGAAAGGAGTATATTTTCAGAAGAGAATAATTTTTGAGAAAGAAAGTTTTTGGCTTTCTACTTCTTCAATAGATGTGGAAATAGGAAGTAAGCTATCAATTTAAAAAGTAACTCTATATAAAGATGGGTAGATCATGAAAAGAAATAACTTTCAGACATAAGAAAACCCCTTCTCGAAACAGCTACAGTAATATAAACATTGAATTACACGAAAGAAAAATACTTTCGAAACAAATACTTTCATATGAACACTGAATTATACAAAAAATATTTTCTCCATTCAGTTTATTTTGCAAATATTCGTTAAGAATAGATTTTTCAGTAATTTTTTCATTTTTAGAGGTGGAAATTTGGATTATATTCAATACGTTCATTCAATGAAATATATGATTACTCACAGGTATAATTCATTATAGGGTTTTCACTCAATAGTTCATAAACTGTTTCACTATACTATGCAATAGCTTTTTGGGGCGTGTTGAACCCTGTTTCGTATTCATCTCTTTATTGCTTCTTTTTGTTTTGTATACACTTTATCTAAAGTAATCAGGACCAAAATCGATTATAGTTATAAAGCCCTAAACTACTTGTCGATAGAATTATAAAGAAAACAACAAACAATTCATCTATACTTATAAATGCGAAAGTCGACCACTTAACACTCACTCATTCATCTCTGTTTCTCCGTACTGGTATATCCTAGGAAGCTAAAATTTTCTATATAGGTTCTCAGGTCTTAGATGCGCATTGAGAAGGGAGCCGTGAGGATAAAGGGGATGAGTTTCATATGAAAATTACCTTTTCATACGTAAAATCACCTATCTTACCCCCACGGCGGGCTCCTCAGTTGGATTATTCTGGCTGAAATTCTGTATGATGATTGATTTCATATTGTAAATGTGCAATAAGAAAGAATTTTTGAATATTCCAACTAGAGCGCCAGCCGCGGTGGAAAAAGGGGCTTTCATAAAATAAAGTTACCTTTTCATTACTGTTTCTCCATACCGTTATATTTTAATAGGCTGAAATTTTATTTGAAGGTTCTTTTTATACTGTAGATGTGCAACGAGAAAGGATTTCTGAATATTCCAACTGGGAAGCCAGCAGCGGGGGAAAATGTTGCGTCTTTACAACAACATTATTTTTTCATCACTGTTTCTTCATAACGGTATATTTTCGGAGGCTGGAATTTTGTATCTAGGTTCGTTCAAAGTTCCAGATGTTCAATAAAGAAGGATTTTTAAATATTCCAAGTGACACGCCAGCCGCGGGGGAAAATGCGCGTTTATAAAATTACCTTCAATACCTATATTCTTTATCTCATCTGCCATAATGTGATCAATATGGCCCCTTACAGCATGTATTCTGAATGAATATTTTTGAAGATATTAAAGATTTAAAATGAAGGCACCCCTGCGGAGCCGGGGGAGAGTCGCTAGTCTGACGTTTATCTTATTTTTTTAGTACTTTCATGACGGAAATGTGAATATAGATATTTTTTTTCGACTTCAGCGTTCAATGTTCGGGATTTGAGATAAGTGACATTTCTTCAAGGAATTCGATAGATTATAACGAACTCACTAATTTCGAGTTTTTGATTTCATCAATCCACCAACAATTTACTTAATTTTTCATTAAACGTCTACATATCATAGAATATCAATCTGTTCTGTCTGAAATCTGTTTTTTCGTTAATCAGCTGTTGCCCCCATACGGACGATAACTCGCAGAAGTTGAGAAACTTGTGCGAGGTAAGGACTAACGAGGTCTTACCTTTTAACGTGTAATTCCTAACACGATTATTTCTGCATGAAATACCGTTTTAGTTGGAGAATACCCAGGAAAATGTTAGGTATTCAGCCCACTCATTAGTCGCACTCAAGGATATCATTCGTGTCGGCAGATAGTCATAGCACAGAATAGTTAACAATTAGAATTGAAACTCTGAGGCGGCACCCTCAACTTGGAATGACGTCACACGTCATATGATCTTGAGCACAGAGATTGACCTTGACGATCGACTTTGTCCTTGATACGTGACCTTGCCACATCATTCGACATTGAATTTATAGAAAGTTCAAGCTTGAACCCCTCCCTTCCTGATAATTCCTATATGAGCACGGAGTTTCATGCTTTCACATTCAGTTTAGATAACCTGAAGTAGTCGAACGTGTGATGAGTATTTGCTGAGTTTCAAGGTAACAGCAACACATATCTACCAATCCAAGCAGTGAGTGTTATCGTCGTCATCGTCATAGAGGTGAACATATTTCATATTTTTGAACAGTATTTTCACTATTTCCTTGTCAGTGAATAATTTGAAATTTATAATTGAGAATATTGATTCCGCTATTGATGAACAAAATGATCAGAGAGGAGATCCATAACATTATTGGTTATGGACAAAGGTTATAGAATTGAAAAAAAATGTCTATGCTTCCTACACAATATGCTGGATCCATTCACTTAGTTCAGTTTCAAATCATGGCTTTCAAAACGTGTCACAGGGCGAATCACAGAAAACATTACTCGCGAAGTGAATCAATCCAAAGCCAAATTCATTTTTATATATACGTGTCGATGTTTTCGGGATTATCCTGGTGAAAAGACCCGTTCTTTGGTAAAACTCGATTTTTAAATGGTATAAACTCTTTGTGAATATTGAAAACATAATGAATTCATATGAGATATGTATCAATCGTTTCAAAAATAGTCGAATTCCAAATGAGTGCTTTTTTCTTTTCATAACAACTTCGAAAGTAATTAATGCAATTGGTGTATTTCTAGAGCTCTTTCTCCTTCTACAGATATATGGATGCACCATGCAACTGAAGATTGGTCGGAAGTAGTGAATTTGGATTCTGCTTTCAGAAGGGCGACATGGGAGTTAACCGATCTGAATTTTGATGACTGACATCCATCAAATCATGATGCTGAAGAGGTGCAAAAAGTCTCAGAGTGCAGTGAGAAATATGATCGATATGCCATGAACATTTATATAGAACTAAAAATTTGGATAAATTTTGTGAGCTGATGATCGAAGCAGACTTGAAGCCTTGACTATCAGTCATATACCCCAACCTATCGCAGAATATCATTGATAAATATCAATTGATATCATACGAATCCAACTCACAGGAGGAAGTAGGGCATGTGAGATATGGAGAAGATATAGTTTTAAATGATAATATTTCAAATAATTGGAATATGTTTTACAAATTATATGTATTATGAATAAAACCATGTTGAAACTATATTTGCGTTATATCTATTTGGATAATGAATGAAAGGCACAAACATTATTGATTGTCTTATTCATCAATATCAAGCATTCACATGTTGACATTATCATAATTCAATTCGATTAGAATTATTGAGTATTTCTTTTTATAATATTGAACATTCACATGACACTCTCATGAAAGTCCTGTTTGAACAAAGCCATTAAGGACCTTAAAAGACGAAACAGTATCGTGAAGGATGAGTGCATATGTTTTGGTGTGTGCTTCAAACTCAACTTCGCGCATCTCAAACTCTAATTTGATGTTGACAGGATGACTTCATAGCATTGTGATGGTGGAAGCAGTCGATAATGAGTAGTGGGTTACTGCGAAAGCTGCCGATAACCATCATTAGTTCACTTGTAGCTTCATCATAGTAGCTATATTGAAAATTTTCATATGCATTGTAGGCTGATGAGTTTGACTTTTTGTCAAAATCCAGATTCCAACGCTCATATGGATATTCTTCAGAGTTCAAATATAGACGAATATTTTTGAAACTCGCATGTATGAATTGGAAGCTGATAATGATGTATCAAGGTATTTTCTAAACTGTTTGTTATCTTCAAGGCCTATATATCTGAGGCACACGAAATTTCGTAATTCAAACGTCGTAGTTCCCACATACGATGAGCCACCTTCACTTCAGCTTCATTATCACGTTCATTGATGTGGTTCAGTAGTTTTAGTTTCTAGCGGTTTTCCTGCACTAATGTCTGATACTTCATTATATTTTACCGATTGTCAATTCTGCATCGATTTGCCCAAGAAATCGATATTTGAATGAACGTGCTATAATCAGAATAAGCTCCTGCTACATAATCTTCAGCAAAACCCATGAGATAATTCAGAGGTAATTTACCGCTGAATACATGAATGGTGGTATACAATATATTTTGTCCGAATTATATCATAATTTCCGTTGTGGTGAATATGCCGGGTTTTCGAACAACAACCACTTGATCGCCACCCATTTTAAACTGAAATTCATTGAAGAGAAGGGCGAGGGTGTTATTGGATAGGTAGCGAATTTCCCTTCGATATAAATGTTACTGTTTGTATTTTGGATGGTTTCCGGGTTTTGCCGTGGTCTTCTTTGGCTATAATCTCCGAACGTTTCAACTGCAACTGCAGAGAAGGATGGGATGAGATTCAAAGAGCGTGGACCCCCTTAATTAGTAATTTCGTATCTGAGACCGAACTGCGAGTAGTTGAAATAAGCTTGCAAAATTTCCTTTTACAAAATTCAGATGCATATTTTCTTTGGGGTAATTCTCACCGTTCAGAGTGAGTGTTATATTGGTGATATTTGAATGACTGAATACTGTTGGATCATTGTTAACTTTAGGTAAATCACAATTTTTCTGAAATCATATAATCACAAAGCGAGGGCTTTCGAAGAACGAGGAAGTCTTGACGGCTCATATTCCATTTCTGCACCTTGTGTGAGAGCAGGCAGCACATGAAATTTCCATTCCATGAACGGTATGAGAATTGCAACTTTTTGAAAGTTATCCAAGCTATCCAAGTTGCATTTAATTTGATCATGTGGAAAGATTCGTTCACCTTTGAGTTCGATATTTTCAATTTCCAACTTAACTTTTGTTTTTGGTGTTAGTGTAGCAGAAGTCTCTATGTGCAATGAGTAGGTAAATGGGATGATTCCAATCAAATGGGTGGATTGAAATCGATGGGAAATATCGAATAACGACTTGTTAGCGTTAATATCATAAACATGACTGATATAATGTCAGTACGATATCTTATTGAATAATGATTGAAACAAAAACAACATTTTGAATGGAAATCATTCATATCTATAATGATATAATTCTATCTCTGAGCTAACGATGACGCAGCTGATGTAGGCGGCACTTCATGTTGGTAATGAATGAAAGATGGTAAACGAATTTGCAAAGCGAATCGATATTGGTAGTCCTTTGGTAATCTATGCCAAATATCCAGTAATTCCCAAGGTTCAGCATTTTCAATTGAATAGTCAATCGATAAAGCTTTCAATTCAGTATCGGTTAAATCCCGCAAAGATTTATTTCTGCATTTTTGCAGACATTATGAAGTAGAAACTGTAAGCAAAGATGTCAGCAAATACTCTGGTCAAAATTTTTATACTGATCATTTTATGTGTAATCGTTATACCCCTTCCAGAATATCTTACCAATTACATTGGAGTTTGAGATAACCGAAACTTTCGAAATATTGTACAGCATTGCCGTTTTCAATATAGCCTACTCAATGAGTGCCTGCATTCAATACAACACATTTATTGCAGCCAAGGATCACGAGTTGGCAACGTGTCACGCATAAAGACTCCACGAAAATGTGGAATATTCAGTTGACGGGCACATTTTTGAATTTCCAAATCATATAATGCTTTATGGGATAGCTTCATTGGGAGTTTTTTTGCTTTTTCAGGTAAAGACCTCGACCTTTGCGTTGATGTTGTTTCTTTAGAAACGTACCAAACCTTTAAGGTGTTTTGCACTGGAACCGAAATGTTGCATAGCTTCATTGTGACGTTAATCTTTATCGAGTTTTTTTGGCATTTTTAGCATCTACTACGATTTTTGCGATAGTGCCTGTTCCACCTGCCAACAAACCTAAAGCTAAAAGAGCAGCCAAAAAAGGTATGAGTGGTAGGATTCCTCCAGATTTCGCTTTGAATGGGAATATTCTAGGTATCCGTATGTTTTTATGTCCTCCAGCTGCTATTTAAGCAGCTCGCAAAACCAAATCAGTAGATTTATTACTATTGGTAGAGTGTGGATTGGATATCACATCGAAAGGACAACCCCATGCCAAGCTTACGTTTCGCTTTCATTGTTGTAGTTACGATCCAGGCTGCAGCTTTTTCACCAAATCTAGCGACTCTCGATTTAACGCGTTCTCAAGCTTAATTTTCCAAAACTTGATCTGCTTTATGACGGTCTTCTGAGGACTTACTTTGAGAGTATGCGATATCGTGATCTTTACAATATTCGTCCAAAAGATTCACACCGGTATCACCGCGTTCCAATCTCTCTTTCAATTTGGTGCCTGGTCCGCAAAACGAATTACCAGGTAGATGTATTTCGAACGGGAGCTTATTGATGAGCGAATTGACGACACCTGCACCGGAGTAAGTCAACATTGAGAATGATTGGGTGATGATTGTGATATTGTCACATCATATCATGGAAGTCGTTCAACAAGACAAGACATTACCAATTGAAAATTTGAACTTCTTGAATGAAGCAATTAGTTTCGTGCAATAATTTGTGGGCCGAGTGGTTGTGGAAAGACGAACGTTATTTTAACATTGCTATTCCACCCGAATGGCGCCTATCTACGTATATTCCAAATCATTGTATCAAGCTGAATATCAAGTAATTTGAAAAGTCTTCATTTAAGTCAAGGAGTTGGGATATTATCTGTTCAGGAAAAATCAGGATATCATAAGCCCTCACGAAGCCAAATCTAATTCCGTTTTCATTTTCGATGATGTCGTTTGCGATAGCCAACATTGACGCCGCCTATCTTTGTCAGACATATTCAAAAATCTCAAAACAATTGATACGAGATAATTGCAATATGATTGTACTTTTCGAATGTTATGAAATGAATTTGTACATGTATTTGATGAACACGTCTCTCCCGACATGTCTTTCGATAAACTCAAGATAATGTATGCCGAATATTGGCAACATCGATATGGAGCCGTTGTGATAATGAAAGATTTCGATACGAATGTTGGACGTTATCGTCATGGATTCGACAAATATATAAGTATACACAATATTATGTATTGGGAATGACTGGGTGAAATTATTTTATTGCAAGTAAAATATCAAAGTCCTTTATTCACTCAAAACGTTTCCAATAGACTGCGAACTCACAATATAAAAACAAAGGTAGCAAAACATAAAATACATTGGTATTTCTTACTGAAATAAATAATATGGATATACCGGATGATTGAATACATTTTCAATAGCAGTACATCACATCATCCGCCATCAAATCAAAACTTGAAAAATAAAAAACAAATTCGAAAATAATATTACTCATTCTATAGGTACCCTTTTCGGTTCGAAAAATACTAGTAATTTCAAAAAAACAAAAACAATTCATTCATAGTTCAAACGCTCTGGTGGTTTTCTATTTCTTTTTGGTCTACTCACATCAGGTTGTATATCAATAGGAGAATTGTTTGAAAAGTGTGCTTGTTTTCCATAAGATTCTATATAAAATCGACATTTTCGATCCAACTGTTGTGTTTATTATCCAAACCCAGCCATTTTGCATTGAAGGCGTCTTTGAATGTTGTGGTATTGCGTTATCTGAAAACAAAACGGTTTTTGCATGTATTTATAGACCTCCTATAGAACTCTAAATGCAATAGACAGAGCGTTGGAGCAATACGAAATGACTACTCGAAACGAACATCAATTGCTGTTGATGGCATTCACCATGTCATCTTATGAAATTCGATGTGGCCTAAGTCCATGCAGAGACTTCAGCCCATGCATAATTTTGAAGCAGCAGTTCTCCATTCGTTCCATCAATTTAACAAGTTATGAATGGGCGACCCTCATTGACATCCTGCAACAAATAAAGGAAAATTTCTTTGAATCACAAATCGATGGATATGTAGACGAATATGATCCAATTACAACACGTTGCTGGGATTACATTTATGTCACACAGTACATCGAAAGTAATACCAAACAAGTTTCCATTTCCAAGGACATCACGAACATGGAGCTGTTTCAACGAGATGTAAACGAGATCCTGAATACTCACCTTGGTGTGCTATCTGACCGTATCGCTATGCTGGATGCTTTGAACTTTTGTGATTATTATCGAGGTGTTTTCAGTATAATAAAATCATGGTTACGTGAGAATAAAACTAATTTAACTTTGGAAGAAATCATAGAAGATTTTTGTCAAGCCTCAGCTCTAGATAGTCTGTATGCTAATGCTTCACGTGAATATTTATTTTATTATAAACAAAAAATAATGTATGATTTATGTAATAAATGAGAAAACGTCGTAACATTTGTTTCATTTAATGTATAAGGTGAAAAAAAATCAGCTTTAAAAAGTTATTTGATGGAATAAAACACCAAAATTTCAATATATTTCATTCAAATTATATCAACGTGTACATGTACAATAATAAATACAAAAACTGAAATACTCAAACATATTTCTGTTTGCAGTCAATTCTTGAAAAGTTGGTGGTCTCCTACCGCTGTTGAAAATTCTCAGAGTAACACACACCTATCAGTCATATTCAAACGAGGACAAAATATATCAATTAATCACATCAATAGAAATAAAATCCGAATGATAACCTCATTTCAAGCTATAGTGCCCCCAAGGTAAAGTGTCGGATGATTTGGGGATTAATTTTCGTTTATCGTCGTGTGGACTCATCTTATTTTCACCTGCTTGATACTGAAAACATTTTGAGCGTATGATCGAATAGTGAACTGCTCACATATTTTTTCTTTAAAATTTCTGAGACAATCCATATAATCTTTGAAATCAATTTTATTTCTGACTACATTATATCGAATTCCCTTTGATTTTTTGATAACTTTTCCACCCTGCACTTTGTAGGTGTACATTTTGGAACGTAACCCTGCAAAGTGCGTGATGATTTTACCATTTGCTTCATCTTTCATTAACCCAGGAATTTTTTTATTCACAAGTGGAATTTGAAATTTATTATCGGGCGAATAATCGGAAGTATCAAATTTTGATAGGT
>NW_019293777.1:0-31954 GCF_000500325.1 Leptinotarsa decemlineata
GAACGGAGAGGAACATCAGTCAATAACTGATTTATGTCTCCAATTCGAAGATATCTTCTATTTAGAAGAAGATAATCTCACTTTTACCAACGAAATAAAGCACACCATTGACACTAAGGATGCTAGACCCGTCTTTACGAAATCCTACATGTACACAAGGAGGAAGTAAAAACACAAAAATCCAAAATGCTAAATCAAGGTATTATTCAGCCATCAATATCCCCATGGTCATCGCCAGTGTGGGTTGTACCCACGCCTCCGGTAAACAGAAATGGAGAGTTGTCATCGATTACCGAAAACTCAACGAGCTAACGGTTGACGAGAAATACCCATTACCAAACATCTCGGACCTCCTAGACCAGCTTGGTAAATGCGAATATTTCACTACGCTTGATCTTGCCTCCGGATTTCATCAAATTGAAATCGAACCCAAACACATTCCCAAAACGGCTTTCTCCGTAGACAATGGTCACTACGAATTTGTTCGTATGCCATTTGGCTTGAAGAACGCTCCAAGTACGTTCCAGCGAGTTATGGATAATATTCTTCTAGGTATACAAAACGAAAGATGTCTCATATACATGGATGACATCATCGTATATTCTCCTATCATCCATGAGTACATAGCAAGGTTGACCGAAGTATTTAAAATACTTCGAAAAGCGAATCTGAAAATCCAACCGGATGAGTGCGAATTCTTGAGGAAAAAAGTCGCCTATCTTGGACATGTCATTACCCAAAGTGGAGTCAAACCCAATTGAATGTATCCAAAACTTCCCAGAACCAAAAACTCAAAAAGGAATGAATTCATTTTTAGGTTCAGCTGGATACTATCGACGATTCATTTGTAATTTCGCCAAAATTTCGAAATCATTGACCAAATTACTTCAAAAAGATGCCCCCTTTAACTTTGACGCAGAATGCAGACAAGCATTCGAACAACTCAAAAATGCACTCATAACGAGCCCTATTCTCATTTACCCTAATTTTTAGGAACCATTTTTGCTCACAACTGACGCCAGTGCGTTTGCAATTGGTGCCATTTTATCGCAAGGTCCCATTGGCAAAGATATCCCAATAACATATGCATCTAGAACACTTTGTAGCACAGAATCGAAGTACTCTACAATAGAAAGAGAACTTATTGCCATCGTTTGGGCAGTAAAGCATTTTCGCCCATATCTTTTCGAAAGTTCCGATTAATTACTGATCATATACCCCTCACCTGGCTTTTTTCAATAAAAGACCCTGGTAGTAGGCTGGCACGCTGGCGACTCAAACTCGAAGAGTATGATTACCAGATAGAATGCAAACCTGGCAAAATCAACAAAAATGCAGATGCACTATCCCGAATCAAAGTCAATTACTTCATAGAATGTGCAAATTTCCAACATAAAATTTCCATATACGCATCTAACGAGAACGAGACCGAAGTAAAATCGGACCCCGGAATAAATGATAACCCTAACGAAAACAACCCTGAAGAAAACGACATCCCCGAAAACGAAATACCAGTAGAAACCATTCAAGAAGAATTCAATACATTTGTCAATTTATATAAATCAAAATCTCTAATCGATTATTCTAAAATATAGTTTGATAATTCTCAACTCCTTGATAAACACCATAAAAACATTGTTAGTTTATTTTGGCAAAACAAACTAGAACCAATGGAGAAACAATATTTAGAGTCGTAGGGGCTGTAGAGAATCAATCATTCCTCAGAGCCGTAGGGGACTGTGGCGTGGTTAAGTTGTTAGAAACGCAAGTTTCTAAATGCACAAAATAGATAGAACCATTACACTATGAAATCTTCGAAGACCTCTTCGAAAACACCCAGAGTTTTACAATGATAGAACCGATATACTTTCTAGCAAATCAGTAAAAGATCGTAAATACTACATCATACCCCTTCCTTTTGATCCTGAATCTGTCATAGA
The DNA here is from genome assembly GCF_000500325.1 of Leptinotarsa decemlineata. Lineage (NCBI taxonomy): Eukaryota > Metazoa > Arthropoda > Insecta > Coleoptera > Chrysomelidae > Leptinotarsa > Leptinotarsa decemlineata. The sequence continues at coordinate 1,941 of NW_019293777.1, forward strand.
ACACATATTCTATATTATTTATAAATCCCAAAACCAGAAAAACTTTTTCAATTGAAAACAACCTAGAACTACCCATATTAGAAATATTTTCATTTATTTTTGCTGACAAGGAAATCAAATTAAAAGTCTGTCAAAACCTAACGGCAACTCCTGACCCAGATCAAATTAAGGTAAAACAAATTTACACCGTGGCATTGATGAAACCATCAGAAGAGTAAAACAGAAATACAATTGGCAAGGCCTCATTAAAGATGTAGAAAATTTCAAAGAGTCAAAGAGTCAAAATTTGCCGAAAAAACTTTAGCACACCTCTCGTCATAACCGAAACACCAAACCCCTTTTGAACGTTTCAATGTAGACATTTTTCAAATTCCCACAAAATACTATGCCTTGACAATAAGAGACAAATTGACTAAATTCACACAAGCATACGCCATAGAGGACAAACCCTCAAAATCAGTCGTGAATATCCTTCTTCTTTACTTTCAACATTACGGTACACCACTTAGGATACATTGCGACTACGGTCGAGAATTCATAGTCAACCTATGAAAGACTTGTGCTCTCTGTACGACATTAAACTCACATATTCGAGTGTAAATCACCCACAATCGAACGGATCAATCGAAAGATTCCACGCAACATTTTCTGAAATGATTCGCGCCCATAAAGCCGAAAATCCCGATGAACACCCCATGTAGTAGTTATTTGTTATAATAATACGAGAAATAAAAAAACAGGTTTCACACCGTACGAGTTAATATATTCGGACATAAAGCTAGTCGATCCCCAGAAACACTCTATAACCAAAAAGACCTAATTTCAAAATATGTTAGAGATGAATTGAAGGGGTTATATTTTTAGGAGTGAATAGTTTTTGGGAAAGAAAGTTTTTTGGCTTTCTACTACTCCGTCTTGATACATCTTGAAAGAGTAACAAATATACTCAAAAACAAGTTCAACGGACCATTTGAAATATTAGAAATTTATCCCAACTCCGCGATGTCAGTTAATTGGAAAACGCGAAATAAAACTAAAGCAAATTTCGACCGCTTGAATCCTTTTCATGAATAATAATAATTTTTTTCAGGACACTCCTGCTGTCATCAACAGCCAGTGCCCAATACAACTTAGAGTCAATCAATAACTCGATCGGCGTTTTTTCCATCAAGAAGGAACCCTCAAAATAACAAATAAAAAGTGGACCCTTTTGGTCTACAAAGATTTATCATCCATCAAAGACGCTCTATACAACAATGATAAAATCCTAGAAAACCTTATTTATTTTCTCGACAGAGACGAGCCTAGAATAACTTTCAAAGCCCAAATAAAAACACACAACACAATACTAAGCCAAATATCACACACAAAAGTTTGAAAAAAGAACAAAACGTGGTTTAATAAATGGTGTAGGAACTTTTTGGAAAGCAATAACCGGAAACCTTGACACATCCAAACTTTGCCTTGAAACTTTTATTGGTGATATTATCAATTCAATTACTTTCGCTCGATTGAAAATAATTCATGGTTCAATTATAACATCGAAAGATTTACTTTATTCACTTTAAGAAATATCACAAACATTGAACAAAAATAATTCACCATTATACGTCAGTAATGGAAATATTCCCCAAAACCTAGACCTTATTGAATTGCAAGCATATCAAACAGATAATAAATTAGTATTTGTTTTAATTATTTCCCTTGTAGAGCCTGAAACGTACACACTTTTTCATTTATATCCAATACCAATCTTGGATGCTCGAACAGGACATCACCATATATTATTAACATTTCAAAAATGTATTGCGCGAGACGACGATTCAATGTTGTACACTTCTTTTCAAAATTTAGATAATTGTGAAGTGATCAAAACCGACTTGAAAATTTGTGCAGAAGTGCTTCCATACCCGATAGACAGCAACGCTATATGTGAAGCCCAGCTCCTCAAACAAACTTTGAAATTGCCCGAAAATTGTAAATCAACAGTGATCTACGCAAAGGGCTACAACGTTCAAGTGATTTCTCAAAACCTGTGGATGATATCAATATGCGATCCTATACCAGTCACCCCAAATTTTATTGGCACAGAAGTAATTACAAAAATCATCAAATCCAATTCTCTCCTGAAACTTCAGCCTGAATGCAACGCCTTCATTGAAAACACGAGAGTCCTGTCCAAATATTTCGTTGAAAGATACCAAAACGTAACTTACAACAAACATGCAGTCCAGATACCATATCGATGCTGTGACCACCTCCCGGAAAAATCGAAACTCCCGGAGCTGAAACCCACGAAATTAAATGAAATAAATGTCGACAATCTCAACATCGCCGAACACAAGTTGAACCAATACTCAGATGAATTGGACAAACTCATTAACGAACCGTTCGTGAACAAACATATTTCTTGGTTCACGTATTTTACAATTGCACTCATCATCGCACTAGTGATTCTGTACATTTTCTGCAAGTGCCGTCGCAAGAAGTCAATTGCAATCGGAATCACTTCTTCAATCAACGACAACCCACCTAGACCACCAAGAACAAGAGTAGTACCCAGAACCCTAGCAAGATTCATTCCCAGAAGAAGACCCAGCGTCCGCCTAGAAGACCCCGTTGAAGAAGATGTCGAGCTAACCACGAGTTAGATCAAAAAACTTTTTCTTAATAAAAGTTGCTGCAAAGCACCAACTTTTCTTTGATAAGGAGACTTGTTATATCGTGAGTAGGACGATCTCACCGGTATCAGATTACCAAGATAACGACTTCCAAGAATTTGAGTCAGCAGAACTTGATACTTTTGTTATTTTCCGTCGTCTCCTGCTGACACCGCTGTCTACACATTATAAATAGACCCTGCGAGGACGAATAAGTGTCAGTATCTATTTAGAACTTGTCCAGTATTAATTAAGAAAGTTTGTATTTGAAAATAAAGTGTTTTTAAAAAGTAAAATTCAAAAGAGTGAATATAATCGGATTTCTAGGTGGAGACTGATTCGAGTACATAAACATGCAGATGTGACATGAAATCCACTATTCCAGAGTTGTCAGAGTTCTTTCATCAGTACACAACAGAATAGATTGTTGGGAAAGAAAGTTTTTGGCTTTCTACTACTCCATCTTGATACAAAAAAAAGGATGAGGGAATCTTCCAAAAAAAGGAAGGAAGTAATCAATTTGAAAATAAGTAAATCTATGGATGTGTAGATCATGCAAAGAAGTATTTTTCAGACACAAACTGAAAGAAAGTCCTTCTGAAACAGCTACTTTCATATAAACCTAAACCAAAGCCACACGATTTTAGTGAAGGAGTGCTCATCTTCAAGAGGAAGATTAATCTTACTCTTGATGATCGAAACACGTGTCGAGGTGTTAAAAATAACGATTTGGTGATGGGAAAAACTCCATTAATATTCATTTTTACACACCAAAGGTTCCAAACAGTGCATCATAATTATATTAGGAAATTGTATAAATATCTTGAAAATATATTGGACTTGAGCAAGAAATATAATTGACAGATTCAAAACAATATTCATTTTCAAAAGGGAAATGTTCAACTGGTCGAAAGAAATGATTCATATTATCTGCACATTTATTATATGTATCGATGTTAGAAATTCAGTGTATTGAATTGAGAGAGTTTTACCGATGGCAGTGGTAAAACTGAGGACAGTCATGTGAGCCATGTATCGGCGACAATTTGAGAAAGTACGCAGCGTCAACGGCCGGATATAAGAGGAAAAGCTATGGTCCCAGAACCTGAAACATTACCTACAAGGGGACAAATAAACAATTGCATCACAAAAGGAGCATCGACAAATACAAGTTTTTTGTACGTGATGAAAAATAATTTGTACAAGTGAGTTAGGTTAGGTTAGTCAGTATTGCTCTATTGAAATGAAATGAAATTACTCTAAGATATTGCATGATCTGAAAGTTTAAAGGAACGATAATGTTTCAGATTAAATAACCATAGATGGTTGAAAGCAGGAAACATTTTCAGAAAACAACTGATATTCTCAATACAGTGAGGAAATCGTATAAAATATTACATTGAATAGTACAATGAAGTAATCTGTTTTTATTAGCTTCCGGGTTTTGCCGTGGTCTTCTTTGGTTATAATCTCCAAACGTTTCAACTGCAACTGCGGCAGTCATCTTCACTGGCGTGGTCGAAGTACTCTTGTTGACGTGTCAACGGAAACTGAAGCTCTCATTTCTGCCGTGTCAGTTAAAATGCTGATTTTCCGCGCACTTTCACTAGTGCCAGGTTCGCGCATATTTCCCGCGCGATTTCGATTACTTGGCTTCAGTTTGGCGCTTTTCAATTTTGTTTGCCAGATCTTTGGTAAGTATGTTCTCTCTTTTCTGTTGAAGTTCTCTTGGTATTTGTGTATTTCTATGGCTTCTAAATACATTCTTGTTGAATAATGATTTGACGTTGCTAGCCTCTTAGTATTTTCAAACAGGATCTTGTATTTCCCGTCGGACAGTGTATGTTTAGCGACGGCAGATATCTCGGTCTATCCCCATCGGCAACTCCGCTTGTGCTCCACTAAGCGGGTTCCAATGGTTCTTTTCGTCTGACTGATATAGACTTTACCACAGGTAGGTACATGGAATCCTGTAAACTCCCGCTGATTTGACAGGGTCTCTGATGTCTTTTATTAATCTCAGATACCCCGATATTTTCTTCGTTGGTTTGAAGACGGTGTTAATTTTTACCTTCTTTAGAATTTTCATGATTCGGTTGGTGACACCTTTTATGTATGGCAGATAGCCTTTACTTGGAAAAGATGTGGACATTAGGTTTTTTCATGGAAAGTACCAAAATTTCACTGCCAAAAAAATTAGGGCAATTCAAAATAAATCATGACAGCGTACCCAGCTCCCTATAGAGGAATTACATGGAAATTATTGATAAATTATGATTTTCCACGTTAGGTGTTAGGAATCACACTTAAAAGGTAAGACCTCGTTAATCCTTAGCCCGTACAAGTTTCGACTTCTTTAGGTTGTCGTTCGCAGGGGTGCGATAACTGGGTAACGGAAAAACAGATTTTTCTTACAATTGTTTCAGTTATACATCACTTGAATATTTCAACGTACCTATGTTACACCCTTTATATAAAATTAGAATAGAAAATCCGACGGGTTGTTTCAAAAAGGACATACTAGTAGTGAAACAGCAATAAATTTGCTTTTCGTTTAAATGATTATCTGTAATCGAATATTTGAAAAAATAAAATATTGAGTGATACAAGAATTTATGACGTTGAAAATTAAATTCTATTATTGTTAGGAGCAGATATTTTTGGAGAACTTGTAACGGGGACAACTGAGAAATTAGAAAACGGATTCGTCGCCATAGAAACTAATCTCTGTTGGACAATAGTGGGTCAAAAAGCAAACAATTTTTCTGATTACATTTCCATATTTTCTAGTTTTTCGGATTCTTCTATAGCGGGTTTGTGGAATTTGGATGTTATTGGAATCAAGGATCCAGCAGAAATAGAAACACTACGAGACAGTTATTTGGTATGGGCAGAAATGAGGTACATTCACCATGACAAGAAGGTCATCCTACAATATTAAATAATGAAGAAGTAGCCTGGCCAAGATTAATATCCACAACGAAGAAACTCAAGGTTAATTGGTAACCTGGAGGATTACGACCGTTTTGAGAGAATGAGAGAAACTAATAATTATATAGAGGAGGTTGTAGAAGACAGTGAAAACGTGACACAAATTTTATGTACCTCCTTTAACATGTATCTTAACAAGGGATGCTCCTATGAAATTTCTTCATATGAAAGATCCTATCTTTTTTTCGATGAGGAATCACCTCCTTGAATGTTTTACACTTATTTAGTTACAACCTGTATTGCAAATAATTTTCTGAAAAATATTTTCATTTCTTCCAGGAAATCAATCTGTTTTGGTGTTCCGTTAAATCGATTTGAATTTAAAATATCGAACACTTTATCCATGGTTTCTGTTACATTTCAGCAGATGAGCTTCAATCACAATATTGATGTGGATGAATTGGTAAAAAAGTATGCAACAGGCTCATTTCAGTTCGAATGTATGCCTTTTGCCATGACTACCAAGCATATTCTGCTATAGAAGCCGTTTTCTTGTTCAATAATTCCTCAAAACCTACTATTGTATCCTTTCCTATATTGTAGAATAAGTGTGACTTGATAATCATTTCATCCAAACGAATGGTATTAAATAGATTGAATTAGAATTTGATGAGATTCAAAAAAGAGGTAGTTCAGCAAACATTTATTTCGTATGGTTTTGAATCGTTTTTCTGAAATAACTTTTTATATTATTGGGTTGCTTGTTATGAATCAATACTTTAGTATAAAATACAGATTTCTTAGTTTTGGGTTGCCTAGTTTGCTAATTATATATTGAATATACATTTGATACTTTGGTTCTGCAGAGATTTCAGTGAAAGTGATTTTTTTCCTACAGATACATACAAGCCAAATCAAAAACTTGATGTGGTTCAACAATTATTTTCCTTTGTGGATTTCCAGTGAAACTACGATTGTTTTGTCATTTCATATCATAACTAGTGAGGCATATACTATTCGTAAAGTTCAGTTTCATCAAATCAATTTCATAAAAAAAGTCTGCATATTAATGACCCAACCATATATGGTCTATAACAATTCACTTCATGATTTTCGTTATATGTTCATTCCTTCAATCTTACATAATAAATACTAGAAAAACATACTTTTTTTTCGTCAATTGGAAATCGGAAAAAATGAATGCCGACATCACCCTGCAAATTACCTCAACCCACAGCTCGACACTTTTTCATTTTGAAACTAGACACGAATTTTTCACAAATACAAAACTTGGTGTCGCGAAATAAAACTGTTCTTGAATTTCGCGAGCTCCGCCCACATCAAGAAAATACGGAAAAAAACGTTGGTTTTCCAGGATATTTCAGCCTAGTTTCGAAAATTAAAATATGATATATCGCCTTCGCCAATTTTTTAAATAGGAAAACTTGCTTTTTCAGTTATCTAGGTAGGGAAATCGAGCTTTCTTCCAAGAAGCATCGAAGCAAGTAACTTTCTATTGACACCTGGATCACGTTTCCAGGTCTTGTGGTTCAATTTTTATTAGAGTTTATGGGTTGAAAAATAATACATTTTTCAAACACATTTTTCAAACGCATTTTTCAGCCTGAACGACTGAAAATATCGAGACGCGGCATGAAAATTTTCGTCTCAGGACGTCGAGTTCTGAATGAAATCGAGGAAGACAAAAAATTAGGATTATCGCGATTTTCCGAAGATTTCCGAATGAAAGTGAAGACTGTTTGATTTCGTTCATCGTACGACGCACATTGAGGAAGCGAGACGACGGATGAACGAAATGAGATGCGAACAGCGGCAAGTGGACATCAAAAGGAAGTTTCAGAGCGGTTAGCGTACATTAAAGACCAGCGCCTGCATAAAAACAGGATCGTAAAAGCTGGCAAATCCATATGAAATGAGTTTTTTTCGATTTGCAGACATCGGAATTTGGGTAACACGAATCGTACGATTTTTCCGACTGTTGATTAGTCGAGAGGACATCGGGAAGAGTTCGCTTATTTTCTATAAATATGCGAACGTCCGAAAAATGTTACCTACCACATTCAGAGTTGAGATCTCATAGAGGTAACCTCTACTGAAAGTGAAGTGATATTTCAAGTGAAGTGATATTTCAAGTGAAGCGAATTCCAAGAGAGGATATTCAACACGTGTTAGTTGATTCTCTGCGGAGTACAGAAGTACTGACGTTGTTTTTCTTCTTTGAAATCAGGCAGATGAGTTGTGATCTGCTTATTTATATCATTGTGCGAACTGTTCATTGCCTATAAGAAGATCAATACTGTAAATATGCTATTAGCTACCTTGATTCTGGCCCATAATAAGGCAGACATCAAAAAGATGTTTGAAGTAGTTCAAGCAAGACTAGAGACACGCCCTCGACTGTACGATGAACTCGAACAGCAAGAGGAAAGCCGAAAGCCAAAGAAGTCGAAACGATAGCCGAAGGAAGACTCTCCAGAGCTGCTACGAAGCAACCGCTTCAAACGGATCCGTACAGGATCAAACTTGGAGTCGGAAAACCTTTCGGGCGCCGAAAGTGAGCCTGAGAGAGAAGAAATGACGGTCGACTCGCCACAAACCTCAGAGCACGTGGTAAAAAGTGTGAGCTCTGCGCCCGTGGCAGAAAGCGCATCCGAAGAGGAGGCTAGGCCGGGTACCATCAAGTGATTCAGGTACAAAATGCACCTATGCCCACCCAAGAGAGGCTAACAAGCCTCAAAGCGAGACGAATGAGATACTACATGAGGTACCACACATGTACCTCAACAAACTCTGAATTCTCCGCCTATCACCATCAGGCAGAAGGATAGCTGGACTCGATTCAGAGACCAGGTCATCCGAGAAAAGATGGAATTCACAAAGGCCATCAACACGGCTGATGGCATCAAAGTACAGCCAGCAAGCATTCCTGATTACAAACATGATGGCACTACTAGAAAAAATTAAAATTCCTCACCATACTTATACTATCGCTGATGAAAAATCCCTCAGGGTTATCTTCCGCGATGTCCCAGATTTCCTGGACATCAAAGATATAAAAGACGACCTCATTGCAAGAGGATTCGACATATTGTCAATCTCCCGCATGAAAAAAGCTGATATCAAAACGAGTTGCGGCTGGTTTTTGTGCTGGTTCCCAATGCAAAAGGCCATATTTACGACACAAGAGACATCTTGAATGCAACAGAGACTCAGCGACCTCGAAGAACGGTAGGCCGTTGCTACCATTGCCAAAGATTTGGGCATACGCAGCGGAATTGCAAAGCAATTCCTATCTGCGTAAAATACGCCGGACGTCATTTAACGTCCAAGTGCAAAAGAGATATACAGTTGCCTGCGAAGTGCAACAACTGCAAAGGTGCGCACCCCGCTAGCTTCCGTGGATGCCCAGCATTCCCTAGAATGCAGGACACCCGAAAGCACTCCGAACAAACAGCCCCACGACGACAACCAGCCCCACGACGACAACCAGCCCCCATAAGACAGCCTGTTGCCCCACAGAGGCAGCCAATTCCCACCCCAAGAAGGCCCATCGGGGCCAACGCGACCAGGAGCGAATGCGGCTCAAGGCTCTAGCAGACAATAACAACAGAACGTTAATCCAGCTGAAGGCCTAGTCGCGGCACTAGACCAGCTCAAGAGTCTGATGACCCAGTTTCCCGCGCTACATACGATGTTCGCGGCAAACACCCCCCTCACCACCAGGAACTAAATGGCTAGACGCCATATAGTACCTGATACACTGAAGATAGTCACCTGGAATGCCAACGGATTACTCAGGAAGAAACTCCTTAGAGAACTTCCCGACAGAAAACAACGTGGATATTATGCTCCTGCAAGAGACCCACTTGCAAGGAAACACTATATCGATTTTATAAAAAAACATAGTCGGCAGACGCGGAGGTGGCGTAGCTATCCTATATAAAGATCGATTAGACATGCTCAAATTGGTCTAGACGAGGATGCGCTAAATCGTTTAGAAGCTATAGGTATCGAAGTGAACCCTCAAACGGGTCCACATCGAATTATAACTTTACTCAACTCCCCTAACCACCGCATACAGCCGGAAGCACTCAGTGCTCTCCTGCTAGAAACAGACACCGTGACGATAGCTGCAGGTGATTTCAACGCGAAACACACGCAGTGAAGAAAAGCTACCAATATGAATGGCCGAGCGCTTTATGCTCACGCCGACGAATACGGATATCAGGTTCTGGGACCACCGTTGCCTACCCATTACTAATTACCGCATAGACCTGATGTTCTTGACATAGCAGTAGCAGTAGTAGCAGATAGATATTCTTGTCCGGAACATCTATCATCTGGGAATATCTGGAATATATACGTGACTTCTGAGCTTGACTCAGATCACAACCCAAGGACACTGATTCGAGGGGAAGGCCTCCTAATACAAAACGACAGCGAAGGAATCAGGACTAACTGGGAATCTCTCAAGTCGTACTTGTAAGCAATCCCCGCCATAGAACGACCTCCCGAAACCCCCGAAGCATTAGACGCTATGGTAACACGGTTCGAGGAAAATATAAGAAACGCCCTCACAGCAGTTACCACGACTTACGTGGAACTAAGGAAATCCAATAATGAATTTCCCCGACGGAACAAAACTCTAATTAGAGAAAGAAACCGTCTCTGAAGAAGATATCACAGGACCCTATTTCCAGGAGATAGAGCCAGTGCAAAAGCGAAAGCCAGCGAAGTAAAACGCGCCATTCTTGACTTCAGGAATGAACGTTGGCACAAATACCTCCTGGGACTTGAGCCCGGAAATAACTCTTTTTGGCGATTAGTCAAGAGCAGAAAAAACAAAAGAGAAGCTCCGACGCCAATACATGGCCAACGAGGTGTCTGTTTCGCAAGGGAAGACAAAGCCTCAGCTTTCGCGGATCCTATGGAAAGCCAATTCAGGCTGAACACAGATCCAAACGACGATATCGATAGAGATATCCAAATCGAGGAAGCAATGGAAGATACACTGCTACTTGATAACAAGGACGTCATTAGACCCGTATCAGAAGAAGAACTGAACAGACTGATTCAAACCACCAAGCCCAAAAAAGCCCCAGAAGCTGATGCAATAACAAAGAGGTTATTGAAACATTTGTCAGACAACCAAATAATGTCACTTAAAAACATTATTAACAGTTCCCTGAATCCCAGACACTTCCCTAAGAGTTGGAAGCACACTCAGATTATCATGATACCTAAAAAAGGTCAAGACCCAAAACTACAGACGTATAAGTCTGTTAGGATACATGGCCAAGGTCACGGAGAGAGTACTCCTGCAAAGGTTGAACCAGGAAATCGAAGACAGACAACTTCTAACGGACGAAAAGTTCGGCTTCAGGAGAGCCCACTCCTGTGAACTACAAGCCGTAAGACTGGTTGAAAATTCAATCCAAGAGATGAATAGAAAAATACACTATTAGACATCTCGAAGGCATTCGACCGCGTCTGGCACGAAGGCCTTCTACACAAGATGATTAATTTCAACCCACCACTGGGACTAGTCAAGAGGATAGGGTCCTACCTGAAGGACAGAACTTTTACTATGAAGCTTAACAACATCCGCTCACCAGTAAGACAAATAGAGGCTGGAGTTCCACAGGGTGCAGTCCTATCACCCACGCCTTACAACCTCCATGTCAGCAATCTCCCGAGAACTGACCATGTTAAGGCCTATTTCTATACTGATGACACCGCTCTGATGTCCACGTCCATAGCGAGATAATTCGGTGTAGCTTACATGCAGACTGCAGTTGCAGCTCTAGAGATTTTGTCCCTGGACTGGAAAATCCTAGTGAACCCAGCAAAAACACAAGCGATAGCATTAGATAGGCAAAGTGCCCACCCGAATCTCAGAGTTATCATTGCAGGACAAGAAATCGCCTGGAGCCCCTAGGTTGAGTACCTAGGTCTAATTATAGACCACAAGCTCACCTGGGCCAATCACATCGAATCCGTGAAGACTAAAGTGAGTATTTATGATGCACTGTTTGGAACCTTAGGTGTAGTAATGAATATTACTGGAGTTTTTTCCCAACACCAAATCGTTATTTTCAACACCTCGACACGTGTTTCGATCACCAAGTGATCATCTTCAAAGAGGAAGATTAAAACTGTTTTGAAGGTGAGGTCATTGGCTAGTGACCTCGGAAAGCTACAGTTTAACGGAGTTCAACAAAGAACACGGCGGCAAGAATTAGTTTCGACCGTGCATCGCACCTCTCAGAATTTTAACTAGGCCTATATCACAGGCAAAGAGCACGAAAGAGTCAGGGATTTAAAATTCAACTCGATTCAATAAAAGACAGGAATTCTGAGTGTTAGCTAGTTGGTTTCGAACACAATTCAATGATAGTCGCTCCTGAAGACTTGAAAAATCCCAAGATATATTGATTGAGATTTTGAAGAAGTTTCCGTACGAGTCCACTTGAAGAAGCTACGATTGGGTTTTATCGAAATAATTCGAGTCTCTAGTTCTTTTTAGAATTGAATAGAGACAAATTGCAGTTTATTAGTTTTCGAGGATCTGCGATTGCTGTCATTGGTTGGAATTCGAGGAACTTTTTGCATTGTTGAATTTCTGCGACCCAATAGAGATCAATGAAGAGCAGATTAGCGATTGGATATTTCATTGGAGTGCTTAAACATACTTTACGTTTGGTCAGGTTCCTTTTGGTACCCCGCCAGAGGAAAGCAGCCCAAATCCTGTAAAGGAAGAGCATGTCCCTACTAAAGTTGCCCAGGCTCAGGTACCCTGTGGAAACCTAAAGGTGTCAACGAAGCAGAGGTATATAGCTTAAATTTGAGGGGGTCAAGATGACATTAGATCAGTCCTTCGGGCTATCGACTCAACTTAACCGTTAGGACCTTCCGGAGCATCGACAACCTCTTCTCCAAATCCTGCGAACGGCCCTCATCCTAGGGTGCAGTTCATCAGTTAGGCTCCGTGTTCCTTAATTACTAGCTCAGTTCACGCTGGAGGCTTTGGTTGGGAAATTAATTTCGTGAACCAAGGGTGAACTTAAATTGTTAGCTTTCCGTAAATCCTCCCCTTTCTCTATCTCCAATCCAGAGTCATTGTAGGAATTTTTTTCATAATTCGAAATGCAGATTAGGGCCAGACAAGCGCGGCGCAGCTTGTAAACGATACGACGGTGCCAAATCGCGAGGTCAACCATTTCAACCAACCTATCTTTGAGTCAGTCAATTTTAGTCTCCTTAGTGCGACCCGACGGAACAACATGCAACCCTCCTGGAATATGTATTCACCGGACACAGCATTCCACGCACTCCGGCAGAGATGGCTAGTCTGAGGCCGTCTCTTGATCAACGTAACAATTCTGACAACAAGGACACTAGTACCTCAGCCTTGGTCCGCACTCGGGCACTTTCGGCTCATCGGCAAGTCGGGTAGATAGAAACAGCAAAATTTGTCAAAGGACTACGCTTTGCATAAAGGACACTTTTACGTGAAGGAACCTTTAAAAATCCATTATGGAACCGACTTTTAGCTCAACTTTAGCTCTTAAAGGAGACTTTAACATCGATTATGGAACCGGCCCTAAGCGTTGAATGTAAGTTATGATTGTTGAACCTTGACGGCATTATGTTTCTTTCGGTCAGACTAAACAAATGCATCCTGTTGATAAGTTATAATACTGGAAACGCGAAAAATGCAAGCTAAGAGTTTGCATTTCAGCTCCGTGAACAGGAAGTTCGGCCATATCTGAATAGGTGGATCCGAAAATTCATTTAAAATGAAAACTGACCAACGACTTCAATGGAAAGAAGATTTAAGTCTTGAGTAGTAAGGGTTATGGAAAAATTTGGGAATATTAAACAAAGATCAGACCAATCAGGGGACGGTACAGTTGAAAAGTCATTTGCGAAAAAAATCCTTTGCGATCGATAGTTAATTTGGAAGAGTCGCAAAAGTCAGTTGCGAAAAAGGATTTTGTTTTTCGATAGTGGAATTCCGGTAAATTGCGGGTAGTGAGTTAATTATGGTGTTGCGTTTGGTGGCACTTACAGCGGTTGTGTATTTTACACGGATAACGGAGAGGGAGATCAGAACCCAGCATAGGATCGTAAGTCGATTTGGATTTTTTTACTAACCCCATGTTGGTATAGAAAGAAAGAGAGAGAGAGGATGCCATTTTAATTTTGAAATAATTGTCTTATTGTTGTTGCGTCTTGGGGACGATATAAGAAGGGCAACAAATTACACTACACCCCTTTCATATGTGTAATAGCGATTAGTACGCACGGGTTTGAAGCCAGGAAATTTCAAATAATAATTTCAGAATTTCCGCAAAACTCGAATAGAGTAAGTGTTTTCGTGTAAGTTGGAATTCTACCTTATGGGAGAAATATAACATTTCACAAATTAGTTCGGCACGAACTCTAACGCTTTTTCGGACCTGACTTAATATTCAAAATTTGATGCGGAGAAATCTGCATCTGGTAACAGCCGCTGCTAAATTAATAATTATAGATAAAACCATATATGAATAGAATACACATATATCGAGGTGAGGTATTACAGAATGTTCAAAGTTTATGTAGGTCGGTAGCCAGTCAGTTCGACGTGGGTGCTTTGTTCACTCATTCAATCGACCGCCGCCGCCGTGGTTCAAACCTTAGGATGAAAGATCGATTTTCACTTACTATCGTCCACCTTGTGTTAGGAATCACACGTTAAACATTTTTTTACTCTCTACTACATATCTACTTTCATGCGATGTGAATGCATTGATTAAATTGGAAAATACACCTAAAACAAAAAAAGGATTTTGGTCAGCAGCTCATTGAGTATTTGATTTATTGGTTTCACATGTCCAGTAACAATAATTCCAAAACTATTATTAAAAGAAACTTGGGAATTAAAAATTATTTGGGATGAAACATTACTAAGCAATATACCAGAACATTTTGAATTAGAGCTGAAATGAATTCATTTTTTGAGTTCATGTATTATTCCGAAATCACTTAGAGCGCCCGTACACGAGCCATAATTTGCGGTCGGATCGACCACACAATTGCAGTCGCGTTCCAGCGAACTCAAGCCAATTTTTGATGTCAGTTGCCCCAAGTGCAAGTGCGGTTTATATGACCGCAAATCGACCACAAAAATGTGGTTGGGTCAACCGCGAAGTGCAGTCAACGTGACCAAAATGTTGTGGTTGCCCCAAACGCAAATATGTGGTCCGTGTACGGCCGGACTTAGTGGTAAAATATCAATCAATGCAGAAAATGCATCAATCCATGTATTTTGTGATGCTAGCAAGTTAGCTTATGCTACCAGTATATTTCTCAGAGCCACATTAGGAGAAATGGTTTTTGTACAATTACTACAAGCTATATATTCGAGAAAAATGGTGGATGGGTCCAGAATGGTTGAAAGATGAACTTGATATAACTTGTTCAAATGAAGAAGTTGACAAAGAGAAACGAAAGACTAGTATTTCTTGTATGATCAACCATGATCATTTCAAATTTCAATTATTTTTCAATTTTCTCAAAAATGAATGTTAGGGTGGATGTTGAGATTTTATTTCAATTCGAAGTATTGTTTCAAAATGCGTAATATATAAAAGATATAACAGCAAATCAGTTGATACACTTGTTGCCTCTTTTCCTATTGCGGGAAAAGGTAAAGTTCGAGTAATATTATCGGATAATGGTGGAAACTTTATTGGAACTATCAATTCACTGAAACAAGTGAGCTGAAATGAAGTGGAAGAATATTCGAACACGTCAGCTCCTTGGTGGAGATGATGTTGTAAGCGAATGGTGAGGATAATGAAAGAACTGTCGCGGCGGATTTTAGGAAAATCCTCAGTTAATTATGAAGAACTCATGACTTTGTTATGTGATTGCGAGGCAACTATAAACTGTCGACCACTGACATACGTATCTAATGATGAAGAAGATTTCGTGCCTATAACACCTTCCATGTTTCTCAATACAAATTATGATACAGACATTCTTGAATTGGACATAATAGGCATATGTCATTTGATAAAGATATTGGATTACATACAGAAGCTGAGGAATGATTTATGTAGCGATTCAGGAAAGAGTATCTAGCAGAATTGGTCCAGACTGGTCAAAAACGGATAGGTAATCTGAAAGTAGGTGATATGGTTATGATTGAAACAGATAACAAGAAGCAAACTGACTGGCCTTAGGGAAAATGTTGAAACTATTTCCTGGAAGAGACGGGATCTATAGAGTAGCAAGAGTCAAACTGAAACGCGGAGAGCTAATTCGACCAGTTCATTGATTATATTCTCTGGAAATTGAATCTGGAGAGAATAGTGAAGAAGAACAAGTTTTAGATGGTTGCGGAATTCTAGAGAAGAATACAGAAAAGAAATGGGACGAGAAAAAATTGATGAGCAGACCTTCAAAGAGAAGAAAAAAGAAGTCGGTCAAGACCCAGCTGTCATCAGATATGGCCGTGAAGTGAAAAAACCAGATCGCTATGAGTTTTGATTGTTTCTTTATTATTGTTTTGACTCATTTTGCAATTTATTTTTCGACTCATGCATGCTAGAGAAACACGAAGGAGTCAAAGCTTGTGGGCTGAAATGATCAATACAGCTATTTATATTTAAAACACATCGGGTGCATCTGGTATCAAAGACAAATTCCTTTTCGTAATATGGCTTGGAAAGAAGCCAAATTTGAGACATCTGAGAGTAATTGGCAATTATTGCTTTGCACACATACCAAAAAAAGATGTCGAAAAAAATGGATAGAAAAACTATAAAAGGTGTACTCATTGGTTATGAGAATGATGATGAATATCGTATCTGGTGTGAATTCTGTTATGCCAGGAGTACCTTTTACTGATAGAAATAAGTCATATCAGTAGACATAGATACTGAGAATGCACCGGATATCTCCGGCCCTCGAACTGAAGAGAGAGAGAGAGAGAGAAGATCCACTTATAGGAGATTATAGGTAACAACGTATCAAAAGGCAGCTGAGGGATAGACATAAAATCAGAGATTCATTCCGTTTCGATGATTATGCCATGATTCTTGCTAGTGTAATAACTTCACCTCGAGAGCCACTCACTAACAAAGAGTCCAATCCTGCTCTAAAAAAGATCATTGGATTCGAACAATGGAAAATGAAATTGAATCTCTAAATGACGACCAAACTTGGAATATGAAAAAACTGCCATCCAGTAGAAAAGCAATTCCATGTGAATGGGTTTACAAAAGGAAGCTGAATGAAGATGGTTCTGTAGATAATTTCAAGGCTGGATTGGTTATCAAAGGTTATCCATGAAGAAAAGGGAAAAACTTCAGCCCTGAAACAAAAGAAAGTTCGATAAAAACTGTTATGAGTATTTCTGCTAGTAGAAAAATGACTCTCACAAAGTTTGATTTTACTACTGCATTCCTCTATGGCGTGCTTGACGACGGAGTTTACATGAAGCAATTTGAAAGATCAAATTAATTATTGAGTATGTCAACTTCGAGAAGGTTAATTTAAACTCAAGCAAGCACCAAGGTATTGGAATAAGAAAATTAATGATATTGTGAAAAAACTCGATTTTTAGCAAAGTTATTCTGATCCATGTTCATACATGAAAAAACATGGAAATCAAATGATAATTCTGATCCTATACGTTGATAATGATAGAGACAAAACACAAGCACTACAAGAAAATCCTTAAGGCGCTCTAATAACGGTGCCTGTGAGAAAGTAGCGATTCACATTGGATTTGAATCATTGAAGATTAAATCCATTTCGAAAAACGTTTTCAGAAAGTTTAGTTCACATAAACTCAGTTCTTCAAATGGAATAGTTCTTAAACAGTGAAATTCGAGGTGTTCTGGTTGCAACAACTATATTGTAGAATAAGTGTGACTTGATAATCATTTCATCCAAACGAATGGTATTAAATAGATTGAATTAGAATTTGATGAGATTCAAAAAAGAGGTAGTTCAGCAAACATTTATTTCGTATGGTTTTGAATCGTTTTTCTGAAATAACTTTTTTATATTATTGGGTTGGTTGTTATAAATCAATACTTCAATATAAAATACAGATTTCTTAGTGTTGGGTTGCCTAGTTTGCTAATTATATATTGAATATACATTTGATACTTTGGTTCTGCAGAGATTTCAGTGGAAGTGATTTTTTTCCTACAGATACATACAAGCCAAATCAAAAACTTGATGTGGTTCAACAATTATTTTCCTTTGTGGATTTCCAGTGAAACTCCGATTGTTTCGTCATTTCATATCATAACTAGTGAGTAAAGTTCAGTTTCATCAAATCAATTTCATAAAAAAAGTCTGCATATTAATGGCCTAACCATATGTGGTCTATAACAATTTACTTCATGATTTTCGTTATATGTTCATTCCTTCAATCTTACATAATAAATACTAGAAAAACATACTTTTTTTCCGTCAATTGGAAATCGGAAAAAATGAATGCTGAATGCAGCTCGACACTTGTTCATTTTGAAACTAGACACGAATTTTTCACAAATACAAAACTTGGTGTCGCGAAATAAAACTGTTTTTGAATTTCGCGAGCTCCGCCCACATCAAGAAAATACGGAAAAAAACGTTGGTTTTCCAGGATATTTCAGCATAGTTTCGAAAATTAAGATATGATATATCGCCTTCGCCAATTTTTAAAATAGGAAAAATTGCCTTTTCAGTTATCTAGGTAGGGAAATCGAGCTTTCTTCCAAGAAGCATCGAAGCAAGTAACTTTCTATTGACACCCCGATCACGTTTCCAGGTCTTGTGGTTCAATTTTTATTAGAGTTTGTGGGTTGAACAATAATACATTTTTCAAACACATTTTTCAAACGCATTTTTCAGCCTGAACGACTGAAAATATCGAGACGCGTCATGAGAATTTTCGTCTCAGGACGTCGAGTTCTGAATGGAATCGAGGAAAACGAAAATTTAGAATTATCGCGATTTTCCGAAGATTTCCGAATGAAACTGAAGACTGTTTGATTTCGTTGATCGTACGACGCACATTGAGGAAGCGAGACGACGGATGAACGAAATGAGTTGCGAACAGCGGCAAGTGGACATCAAAAGGAAGTTTGAGAGCGGTTAGCGTACATCAAAGTCCAGCGCCTGCATAAAAACAGGGTCGTAAAAGCTGGCAAATCCATATGAAATGAGTTTTTTTCGATTTGCAGACATCGGAATTTGGGTAACACGAATCCGAGGACATCGGGAAGAGTTCGCTTATTTTCTATAAATATGCGAACGTCCGAAAAATGTTACCTACCACATTCAGAGTTAAGATCTCATAGAGGTAACATCTACTGAAAGTGAAGTGATATTTCAAGTGAAGCGAATTCCAAGAGAGGATATTCAACACGTGTTAGTTGATTCTCTGCGGAGTACAGAAGTACTGACGTTGTTTTTCTTATTTGAAATCAGGCAGATGAGTTGTGATCTGCTTATTTAAATCATTGTGCGAACTGTTCATTGCCTATAAGAAGATCAATACTGTAGATATGCTATTAGCTACCTTGATTCTGGCCCATAGTAGGGCAGACATCAAAAAGTTGTTTGAAATAGTTCAAGCAAGACTAGAGACACGCCCTCGACTGTACGATGAACTCGAACAGCGAGAGGAAAGCTGAAAGCCAAAGAAGTCGAAACGGTAGCCGAAGGAAGACTCTCCAGAGCTGCTACGAAGCAACCGCTTCAAACGGATCCAAACAGGATCAAACTTGGAGTCAGAAAACTTTTAGGGCGCCGAAAGTGAGCCCGAGAGAGCACGTGGTAAAAAGTGTGAGCTCTGAGCCCGTGACAGAAAGCGCATCCAAAGAGGAGGCTAGGCCGGGTACCTCAACTCAGGTACATCAAGTGATTCAGGTATAAAAAGCACCTATGCCCACCCAAGAGAGACGAATGAGGTACTACATGAGGTACCATACAGGTACCTCAACAAACTCCGAATTATCCGCCTATCACCCACAGGCAGAAGGATAGCTGGACTCGATTCAGAGACCAGGTCATCCGAGAAGAGATGGAATTCACAAAGGCCATCAACACGGCTGATGCCATCAAAGTACAGCCAGCAATATTCCTGATTACAGGAACACGATGGCACTACTAGAAAAAATGGAAATTCCTCACCATACTTTTAGTATCGCTGATGAAAAACCCCTCGGGGTTATTTTCCGCGGTGTCCCAGATTTCCTGGACATCAAAGATATAAAAGACGAACTCATTGCAAGAGGATTCGACATATTGTCAATCTCCCGCATGGAAAAAGCTGATAGCAAAGAGTTGCCGCTGGTTTTTGTGCTGGTTCCCAATGCAAAAAGCCATATTTACGACACAAGAGACATCTTGAATGCAAGAGTTCGAGCAGAGACTCAGCAACCTCGAAGAACGGTAGGCCGGTGCTACCGTTGCCAAAGTTTTGGGCATACGCAGCGGAATTGCAAAGCAATTCCTATCTGCGTAAAATGCGCCGGACGTCATTTAACGTCCAAGTGCAAAAGAGACATACAGTTGCCTGCGAAGTGAAACAACTGCAAAGGTGCGCACCCCGTTAGCTTCCGTGGATTCCCAGCATTCCCTAGAATGCAGGACACCCGAAAGCACTCCGAACAAACAGCCCCACGACGACAACCAGCCCCCACAATGCGGCTCAAGGCTCTAGCAGACAATAACAATAGAACGTTAATCCAGCTGAAGGCCTAGTTGTGGCACTAGACCAGCTCAAGAGTCTGATGACCCAGTTTCTCGCGCTACACACGATGTTCGCGGCAAACACCCCCGTCACCACCAGGAACTAAATGGCTAGACGCCATATAGTACCTGATACACTGAAGTCACCTGGAATGCCAACTGATTACTCAAGAAGAAATTCCTGAGAGAACATCCTGACAGAAAACAACGTGGATATTATGCTCCTGCAAGAGACCCACTTGCAAGGAAACACTATATCGATTTTATAAAAAAACAGAGTCGGCAGATGCGGAGGTGGCGTAGCTATCCCATATAAAGATCGATTAGACATGCTCAAATTGGTCTAGACGAGGATGCGCTAAATCGTTCAGAAGCTATAGGTATCGAAGTGAACCCTCAGCACTCAGTACTCTCCTGCTAGAAACAGATACCGTGACGATAGCTGCAGGTGATTTCAACGCGAAACACAGGCAGTGAAGTAGAGCTACCAATATGAATGGCCGAGCGCTTTATGCTCACGCCGACGAATACGGATATCAGGTTCTGGGACCACCGTTGTCTACCCACTACGAATTACCGCACAGACCTGATGTTCTTGACATAGCAGTAGCAGTAGTAGCAGATAGATGTTCTTGTCCGGAACATCTATCATCTGGGAATATCTGGGATATATACGTGACTTCTGAGCTTGACTCAGATCACAACCCAGTGACACTGATTCTAGGGCAAAACGACAAAACGACAGCGAAGGAATCAGGACTAACTGGGAATCTCTCAAGTCGTACTTGGAAGCAATCCCCGCCATAGAACAACCTACCGAAACCCCCGAAGCCTTAGACGCTATGGTAACACGGTTCGAGGAAAATATAAGAAACGCACTCACAGCGGTTACGACTTATGTGGAACCAAGGAAATCCAATAATGAATTTCCTCGACAGACCAAAATTCTAATTAGAGAAAGAAACCGTCTCAGAAGAAGATATCACAGGACCCTATTTCCAGGAGATAGAGCCAGTGCAAATGCGAAAGCCAGCGAAGTAAAACGCGCTTTTTCTTGACTTCAGGAATGAACGTTGGCACAAATACCTCCTGGGACTTGAGCCCGAAAATAACTCTTTTTGGCGATTAGTCAAGAGCAGAAAAAACAAAAGAGAAGCTCCGACGCCAATATATGGCCAACGAGGTGTCTGTTTCGCAACGGAAGACAAAGCCTTAGCTTTCGCGGATCCTATGGAAAGCCAATTCAGGCTGAACACAGATCCAAACGACGATATCGATAGAGATATCCAAATCGAGGAAGCAATGGAAGATACACTGCTACTTGATAACGAGGACGTCATTAGACCCGTATCAGAAGAAGAACTGAACAGACTGATTCAAACCACCAAGCCCAAAAAAGCCCCAGAAGCTGATGCAATAACAAAGAGGTTATTGAAACATTTGTCAGACAACCAAATAATGTCACTTAAAAACATTATTAACAGTTCCCTGAATCCCAGACACTTCCCTAAGAGTTGGAAGCACACTCAGATTATCATGATACCTAAAAAAGGTCAAGACCCAAAACTACAGACGTATAAGTCTGTTAGGATACATGGCCAAGGTCACGGAGAGAGTACTCCTGCAAAGGTTGAACCAGGAAATCGAAGACAGACAACTTCTAACGGACGAAAAGTTCGGCTTCAGGAGAGCCCACTCCTGTGAACTACAAGCCGTAAGACTGGTTGAAAATTCAATCCAAGAGATGAATAGAAAAATACACTATTAGACATCTCGAAGGCATTCGACCGCGTCTGGCACGAAGGCCTTCTACACAAGATGATTAATTTCAACCCACCACTGGGACTAGTCAAGAGGATAGGGTCCTACCTGAAGGACAGAACTTTTACTATGAAGCTTAACAACATCCGCTCACCAGTAAGACAAATAGAGGCTGGAGTTCCACAGGGTGCAGTCCTATCACCCACGCCTTACAACCTCCATGTCAGCAATCTCCCGAGAACTGACCATGTTAAGGCCTATTTCTATACTGATGACACCGCTCTGATGTCCACGTCCATAGCGAGATAATTCGGTGTAGCTTACATGCAGACTGCAGTTGCAGCTCTAGAGATTTTGTCCCTGGACTGGAAAATCCTAGTGAACCCAGCAAAAACACAAGCGATAGCATTAGATAGGCAAAGTGCCCACCCGAATCTCAGAGTTATCATTGCAGGACAAGAAATCGCCTGGAGCCCCTAGGTTGAGTACCTAGGTCTAATTATAGACCACAAGCTCACCTGGGCCAATCACATCGAATCCGTGAAGACTAAAGTGAGTATTTATGATGCACTGTTTGGAACCTTAGGTGTAGTAATGAATATTACTGGAGTTTTTTTCCAACACCAAATCGTTATTTTCAACACCTCGACACGTGTTTCGATCACCAAGTGATCATCTTCAAAGAGGAAGATCAAAACTGTTTTAAAGTTTTGAAGCATTATTGACAACGCCGAGATCGGCCCCGACAAGGAATCATCCACATAGCGTGCCCCAAAGGACTCCACGCAATGCCAAATTTGGCAAGAAGAACCCCTATGCTGAGATCGGCCGCCAAACCAGCTAGCCGTTCAAACATTTATGCAGAGCAAAATGAATTTTTCCACGGGAACAGCGAACCGGCAGGAAGAGTCCCTCCGAAAGCAATGATTTTGCCCGATGTTGCTCACTTATGTGGAAACACCAAAACCAACATTGCGCAGGGTGTACAGCCACCCTGTGCCACTGATGAATTGTAAAGTTGCCAGGCCATTGTCGAGCCCGACAAGCTCATTCTACAACGAAAGACAGAACTTTCGAGACAGGGAAAGTTTCGAAAGCGATAACGAAGGATAGAACTTTTGAAACAGAAAAAGTTTCGAAAACGACGTCGAAATGCGCAAAGGCGCGCCTCGTGTCCCAATCCAGCCCTAACTGAAAAGCTAGGGGGTCACCCTGAAGCCAAGAGAGGCTTGGAAGTGGCTTCATGGAGTTGCCAGTCCTTAAATAAAAACCAAATTCCAAACCAAACGCTAGCCGAGACACAACATAATCCTAACGCCGTACCCTGGCTGGGAATAGGCTTAGAAATCCCTAAGGCCCAGGTCTGGGAGGCCAGGAGGCCGTTACGGCGAACGGGGTGTGGAAACGGCGGGAACGATGTGCAGCCCCCCCCCCAACCGCACTGTACTTTAGGACATTGGCTCGGTTGGTAAATGCATCAGATTCAGTCGGTTGCGCTGAAGGTAAACTGAGCATTAAATTCGAGGTGGGGAATCTTGACCCAAATATGGCGGAAAGTAAATTTACTTGTGTAAAGATGTGATTAACGAAACGAAGGTAAGGCCTGTATTTGATTCCTCAGCGAAAGATAAAAGAGGAATGTCACTGTTCTGGGCCTGATTTGGAATTGTAATAACTGCCATTGCGATAGTTAACGAAAAATATAATTTTATTCATAAAGATCGGGGTCGGTCACCCGGTTTTTTCGATATCGATATTTGTCCAACAGACTAAGGCCCGGTTCCATAATATCGGTCAAAAGCACACTTCACCAAAAGGCGCCTTTTCTCAAAAGTCGGCTTTAAATATTCCAGGTGTTCCATAATCGAATGTGAAGTCGCCTTTACTGAAAGTGCGGTTTTCTTGCATTGAATGATAGTTGGCATCACTGAGCGTACATAAAGTGGGGTTGAATGTGTTTGTTTTGGTTCGTTTTTGCGCTTCGCTGCCTCTGGATTTTTAAGTACTTTGTTTCTTTTCGTGTTGATGGCTTCAAGCAGTTGCAAGAAAAAAAGGCATCGCCCTTCAGTAAGGGCGGTTAGTGGAGAAAATATATGAAGAGAGGAAGTTCATAGAGAACAAAGAAACAAACAAGGTTTCAAATACTGCGAAGGTGAGTTCATTCCAGTTTGTAAAGAATGTGACTGCTCATGTCTGAGTATTTTATGTAACATTAGATATAATTGCAGGAAATGGCATGGGTACGGATTTGCGCTTCATTCAACACCAACACTTTAGAATTCAGAGGTGTCGACCAACTGAAGTCAAAGTATGATAACCTCAAAACAAAAACGAAGAAACAAGTGACGAAAGAGAATGAATATGGGAAAGGCAATGGTGGTGGATTCTTCATACCGAAGATGGACGACCCAGTTATGGATATGATTCTAAAAATTGTGAATGCAAAAACGGTTGTAGGTCTCACAAACCCAAACGACGATGACAATGTGAGTAATTATTGAAACATCTTTGAATATATTTATGAAATATTTTTTTATTTCAGGCAAATGAAACAATTTTGGAGAACATGGATGAAGATCTGAGAAAATATTTAGATGTCTCTCTTATTGAACCGCCATTGCTTATTGAAGAAATGGAAGTATGTATTTTATTGGTTTTAAATGTTTATAGTTTGACTATTTCATAAAGAATGCTTAATCAATGATTTTTAAAATGCAAATTTTCCTTGCAGAGGAACTGCCATCTGGAGAAGTTAGTATATTTTAAATGTTTATAGTTTGACTATTTTATAAAGAATGTTTATTCAATGATTTTTAAATTGTAGGTGGTACTTGCAGAGGAACTGCCATCTGGAGAAGTTAGTATATTGATGCAAATTTTCTTACAATCAAATCAATGAGATTAATTGTAGGTGCAAATTGCGAAACCGTTGTGCCATTAAAAACCCCCATCAAAAAAAGAATCTCCCTGGATGTTCCAGAAACGTAAGTTAAAATCAGCTTGCTCTTGAACAAGTTAAGCATTTATTTATTTGAAGGTTGCTTCAGAGAAAGTTACCAACTGGGCGTATTATAATCCTTATAAACTGAAACAATCTCCGTCCAAAAAGCTGCGACCTGTTATGCAGAGTTCATTAGGAGATGCGAAAGAAAATTATTACAAAGTCATGGCAGAAACCATGAAGGAAGAACTGGAATTGGAAAAAAAAAAGATGTCAGGGAGCAGGAGATACACGAGTTGGAGAAGGAGAAAAAGAATATTGAAATTGAATTGTTAAAACTCGAGCTGTTACGAAAACAAATTCAGGAAATGTTTCAAAAATGATTCTTTATAAAACTTCATTTTTTTTATTTTCAATTTCAATATAGATTATCTCTTTACAAATGTGCAAAATGATTGTTTATTATAAGCCTTTGCATGTTCCTGCCTCCGTTCAATACATTTCCATCATCTTGGTCTCCTCCTCCTTCTTCTTCTTGTTCTTCTTCAACTTCAATGTCTTCTTGGACAAGCCACTCAGGTAGAGGTTCATCGCTCCAATCAATACCCATATTATGTAAAACTGCTGTTGCTATAATGACGGTCATAATGGTGTTAAGTTTGAGGCGCATTCCGGTCATCTTCGCAACTTGGTCATCAAGTATGGTTCAAGATGATAACCGATGATATTCTTCAAAATACTATTGTTAAAAATGGTTTGGTCATGAGCCGAGCCTGGCCAACGAGCGACAATGTTCTTTATTCTTAGGTTTGCATCGCTAACAGTTTGAACATTGAGTGCGAAGAAGTTTTTGCGAGACCTGAATATTTCAGCGTCGGCACCTCCGACAGAATCTATTCTAACCAGTGTGCAATCGATGGCACCTATAACTCTGGGGAATCTTGCTATTCTATAAAATTTTTGAGCATCATTTTCCACCTCTTCTCTGGTAGATTTCATGTCAATGTACCTTTTCTTCAGACCTGCTACCGCATATGACAGCTTTTTTACTATTCCACATGTGGAAGTTTTTGAAATTCCCATGAAATCTCCCGCAGTTATTAGGAAGTTTCCCGTTGCAAAAAATCGGAGCGTTAATAGCAGCTGTTGCATCGGTTTAATAGCTCCTCCCCTGAAAATTTCAAATATGAAAATGGTATAGATGATATCTTATATCAAATCATCCTTGAACAATATATTATATATCATGGATGTAAATGGTGACATACCTATTGCTACAAGGTGCAAGAACGTTTTCTGTTTGCTTCAATATTGAAACAACTATATTTTTTCTTGGGCGAAACCTATCATAAAATTCTTTCACAATATATGTAGTCAGGTATGCTCCTCTTTTCCTGTAGACCTTCACTTTCCTCAAATCCACATAATTTTCATCCTCATCTTCATCTGAAGAAATCAACTCAAATCGACGATAATTCATTTTAATGCTCAGAAGAAACTGAAATTTATTGGAGGTTATGTTGACAAAAAGCCTCCTTTTGCGAGCAAAAGTCGCGAAATCGACGCTTTAGCATAAAGGACACTTTTACGTGAAGGAACCTTTGAAAATCCATTATGAAACCGATTTCAAGCTCAACTTCAGCTCTTAAAGGAGACTTTAACATCGATTACGGAACCGGCCCTAAGCGTTGAATGTAAGTTATAATTGTTGAACCTTGACGGCATTATGTTTCTTTCGGTCAGACTAAACAAACGTATCCTATTGATAAGTTATAATACTGGGAACGCGAAAAATGCAAGCTAAGAGTTTGCATTTCAGCTCCGTGGACAGGAAGTTCGGCCATATCTGAATAGGTGGATCCGAAAATACACCTAAAACAAAAAAAGGATTTTGGTCAGCAGCTCATTGAGTATTTGACTTATTGGTTTCACATGTCCAGTAATAATAATTCCAAAACTATTATTAAAAGAAACTTGGGAATTGAAAATTATTTGGGATGAAACATTACTAAGCAATATTCCAGAATATTTTGAATTAGAGCTGAAATGAATTAATTTTTTGAATTAATGTAGTATTCCGAAATCACTTAGAGCGCCCGTACACGAGCCATATTTTGCGGTCGGATCGACCACACAATTGCAGTCGCGTTCCAGCGAACTCAAGCCGCCCATAAGAAATACTGTACTACACGTACACGGGCGTTCACAAAAGTCAAAACAGGCATCTGCAGTCAACTTGCTGCTGATCTCCGCCACGATGTCATCGCGGCATCCGCCGTACACTAACCACAAACTTGCAGTCTCACCCAACCGCGTACACCGTCCTGTACTTTTTCTCATAGTAGTCTCACAGCATTCAATTTTTGATGTCAGTTGCCTCAACTGCAAGTGCGGTTTATATGACCGCAAATCGACCACAAAAATGTGGTTGGGTCAACCGCGAAGTGCAGTCAACATGGCCAAAATGTTGTAGTTGCCTCAACGCAAATATGTGGTCCGTGTACGGCCGGACTTAGTGGTAAAATATCAATCAATGCAGAAAATGCATCAATCCATGTATTTTGTGATGCTAGCAAGTTAGCTTATGCTACCAGTATATTTCTCAGAGCCACATTAGGAGAAATGGTTTTTGTACAATTACTACAAGCTATATACTTGTGATGCACTATTTGAAACATTTGGTGTAGTAATGATTATTACCGGAGTTGTATCCCAACACCAACACCTTGATAGGCGTTTCGATCGAAACACCTTTCGAGGTGTTAAAATAACGGTTTGGTTTTGGTATAAATCTCCAGTAATATTCTCTACAAGCTATGTCAAGAATATCACCCTAAAACATTACTTTACCTAGATTGGAATTATCGGCTATTGTTATTTGGGTACGACTTTGGAGGACAATCAAAAGTGTAAATGAGTTGACAAAACTGAAAACATTTTTCTGAAGTGATTCAATGGTTGCTCTCACCTGGATAAAAACTAAAGGCCAATGGAACACTTTTATTGGGAACAGAGTGAGATAAATTACTTCATATAAAAGGGTTGATGATTGGTTGATGGTTGATGAGTAAAAATTAATTCGAGAAAAATGGTGGATGGGTCCAGAATGGTTGAGAGATGAACCATACAATTGTCCTCATTTTGATATAACTTGTTCAAATGAAGAAGTTGACAAAGAGAAACGAAAGACTAGTATTTCTTGTATGATCAACCATGATCATTTCAAATTTCAATTATTTTTCAATTTTCTCAAAAATGAATGTTAGGGTGGATGTTGAGATTTTATTTCAATTCGAAGTATTGTTTCAAAATGCGTAATATATAAAATATATAACAACAAATCAGTTGATACACTTGTTGCCCATTTTCCTATTGACAGGATTAAACAAACAGCAGCATTTCCAGTTTCTGGTGTTGATTTAGCCGGTCCACTTAACTTGAAAGGAGGAGAAAAGTCATGGATAGTACTATTCACATGTGTAGTGTACCGAGCGGTGTATTTAGAATTTGTTAGATCGCTTTCTACAGATGCATTTTTAATGGCTCTACGAAGATTTGTTGCGGGAAAAGGTAAAGTTCGAGTAATATTCTCGGATAATGGTGGAAACTTTATTGGAACTATCAATTCACTGAAACAAGTGAGCTGAAATGAAGTGGAAGAATATTCGAACACGTCAGCTCCTTGGTGGAGATGATGGTGTGAGCGAATGGTGAGGATAATGAAAGAACTGTCGCGGCGGAATTTAGGAAAATCCTCAGTTAATTATGAAGAACTCATGACTTTGTTATGTGACCACTGACATACGTATCTAATGATGAAGAAGATTTCGTGCCTATAACACCTTCCATGTTTCTCAATACAAATTATGATACAGAAATTCTCGAATTGGACATAATAGGCATATGTCATTTGATAAAGATATTGAATTACATACAGAAGCTGAGGAATGATTTATGTAGCGATTCAGGAAAGAATATCTAGCAGAATTAGTCCATACTGGTCAAAAACGGATAGGTAATCTGAAAGTAGGTGATATGGTTATGATTGAAACAGATAACAAAAAGCAAACTGACTGGCCTTAGGGAAAATGTTGAAACTATTTCCTGGAAGAGACGGGATCTATAGAGTAGCAAGAGTCAAACCGAAACGCGGAGAGCTAATTCGACCAGTTCATTGATTATATTCTCTGGAAATTGAATCTGGAGAGAATAGTGAAGAAGAACAAATTTTAGATGGTTGCGGAATTCTAGAGAATAATACAAAAAAGAAATGGGACGAGAAAAAATTGATGAGCAGACCTTCAAAGAGAAGAAAAAAGAAGTCGGTCAAGACCCAGCTGTCATCAGATATGGCCGTGAAGTGAAAAAACCAGATCGCTATGGGTTTTAATTGTTTCTTTATTATTGTTTTGATTCATTTTGCAATTTATTTTTCAACTCATGCATGCTAGAGAAACACGAAGGAGTCTAAGCTTGTGGGCTGAAATGATCAATACAGCTATTTATATTTCAAACACATCGGGTGCATCTGGTATCAAAGACAAATTCCTTTTCGAAATATGGTTTGGAAAGAAGCCAAATTCGAGGCATCTGAGAGTAATTGGCAATCATTGCTTTGCACACATACCAAAAAAAGATGTCGAAAAAAATGGATAGAAAAACTATAAAAGGTGTACTCATTGGTTATGAGAATGATGATGAATATCGTATCTGGTGTGAATTCTGTTATGCCAGGAGTACCTTCTACTGAAGAAATAAGTCATATCAGTAGACACAGATACTGTAAATGCACCGGATATCTCCGGCCCTCGAACTGAAGAGAGAGAGAGAGAGAGAGAGAAGATCCACTTATAGGAGATGATAGGTAACAACGTATCAAAAGGCAGCTGAGGGATAGACATAAAATCAGAGATTCATTCCGTTTCGATGATTATGCCATGATTGTTGCTAGTGAA
>NW_019293778.1:0-16470 GCF_000500325.1 Leptinotarsa decemlineata
TTGTAAAAAACATATGAATATGGAGAACTTACTAACATGAGAATAAAATATAAAAAGGTTCAAAAACACATAGAAAAACATTAAATAATGACAGTTGATAACATTTTTTTTTGGCTGACAATGTCAAGTGAGAAAATTCTGAATGACTCGAATTACTAGATCTTTTATTTTCTTTATCATATTTCAGTAGGTACGTGTAAATTTTGCTAAGATTATCAATATCAGTTTGTTTATTCATTCAGCTATCATTATAATCCATATAAAAAATCTTTGGGCAACAAATATTCTATTTGAATCTCTATCACATCCCCATGACATTATATTCAAGAATATATGCGGATATGCCATTGCAAAATATATACGAAAGAGATTTTTTTACCTACAAGTAATTTCATTTGCTTAATCGCGAGAAATGCTGCATTAAGTTTCTTGCAAATCCCATCAATATGTAGACCCCAATTTAAAGATTCATATAACTTGGTACCTAGAAATTCAACATCATGTGACATCGCTATTCCATCAGTAAAATTAACTCCATCTGGGGTGTTTCTTTTTCTGTTATAAAATTTCATAATAACAGATTTCATCGCAATCAAATGATTGCGTTCACATCATGATGTATATCCAGCAATAACCTCTTTGACTCTTGGTAATACATCTTTCAGTGTAGACCCAGTGATTGCATCGTGTCATCGTGTCAATTGTCTGAGAAATCATTAACAAATACTACAAAAAGTAAAGGTCCCAGTACTGATCCCTGAGGAACTCCTGATGTCACATCATGTTCCTTGGACACGATATTGTTATATTTGACTGTGAAATGCCGACCACCCATGTAGGATTTTATCCAAGTCAGTGTGTTGTGTGGAGACCCAAGCCTATCCTTAGTAGAAGAACTTCAATGACAATGATCATTTGTATCACAAAGATATAATCTGTGGAATCGAAAAAAAAACTAAAACTATTGATAGCAGCGAAGAAGGTTTATCTCAGCGGCAGTTCATTACAAAGACAAAATCAGAAAAATGTGATGAATTACAGAGGACAGCAAATTCTATTCAATTGATTATATAAAATTAATCATGAACACATAGTGAGTTTTACGTTGGTGAATTCCCATATGTTTTAAAGTAATGAATCTTATCTCACATGACTCACAAATTATTTTAATTGTACCTGAAATTCAGTTAGAATTCATATGAGGCATTTAGCAAATATTTCATTCGAGAAAAACCCACGGTGTTCTTTCATACGTACGTACATATTGGGAAAAAGCGATATTTCTATAATTCACCAACTCCAATATATTCAAATTAATCGCCTGTCACAACCTAGAATCTTCATAAAATATTCTGCTCTTCAGTGGTCTCCTTGAGTCCAATTTAAAATTTTAATCATTCAAAAAGGAAAAATATAAATTATGCCGGATGGCACGAACAAACAGATGTAACAAAGTCAAGTGGAATATTTGGAATTTCCTCAGTCTATTACATAACTGCGAGTTCGCCTGACCACCTACTGGACCAGTATTATACATGAATTAAAAGTCTTCACAAAAATATATCCCTGCCAAAATATGCTTTATAAAATAATATTCAGAATCGTGTGGATCATCACCGATGGAAGAATCGAACGATTACAAAAAACTCATTTGAATCTCGGACTCAACCTTCGATTTATTATATAAAAGCAACTTTTTGATATCATAATTGTCCACTTGTGTGAAGAAAGTTGACAATGAAAACTCTGCTGGTAAGTTGAACGATTCATTCTTGGACTTATTTCTTCCAATCGATACGTTATCTGCATATCCGATCTTCTTCACCATGAAACGTGATACAAAACGAATTAAAGTTGAAGATTCGAAGTGAATCACTTTTCTTTGATATTTGAATATTCATAGGAAACTGATTTCATGTGGACTAACATTTCTCAAAATGTTTGAGACGTTTAACCATGAACACACATATTTACACCGTTAGGAAGTAACTTTTCATTGTATTTATGTACCTAGTTGATGAATTATAGCTAAATAATAACTCATCTTTTATTTGTATTCGAGAAATTCGTACATTTATAGACATAATGTTCCCGCAGTAAAAAGTCCGGGTTAAACCACGTCTTGTATTTTTGGTAGCACGATGCTTCAGCTTCAAATCTGGATACATTTTCAAATAGATATCATTACTTGACGTCTCATTGTGTGTACTCTTCAGATAGTGACACGCCTACAAGGTTTTTCTGACTTCTAGCTGGTAAAAAGGTAGTCTTTTTTGCTGACTAGTTAGTAAATGGGTGAAACAATATTTGGGTGTCCAGCATGCCAAAACAGTATATTCTTATAGCAGAGATTCCAACCTTTCCCAATCTTTATTATCATCATCAGGGATGCTACAATATGGAGAATGAAACAGATCAGATCTATAAAGAGAGATCAGTCCAAACTACTTACGGTGTTTGTGAGAAGGATTATTAAGATGTTGACACAACATATATAGGTTTATAGACCAAAAATAACATCAGGACGCTGAAGACAAACAACTAATAATTCACATCATATATATGATAAATATATAATTTTTTAAAAAAGGAAACCACCTGTTGTTTAATATGGACCTCTTCGAAGATCAACAAGTGGTTTCCTTTTCTAAAAAATGATCATTTATGATGTATATTATTTGTTGTTTGTCTTCAACTTCCTGATGTTATTTTTAGTTTCTACACCTACTACACCTATACAGCGTGACTCACGGTCGATGGTAGGTTAGACGTTACTTGGAAACGCAAAGCATGATTTGTCTGACATTTCCTTACCTGTTCTATCGATCTAAAATATTTTCAGCATTGCGGCGTTGCCACTTCCATCAAAAAGTCTTGGCAACTTTATTTTTTTAAATAGAACACCCCGTATATTAATACATTTCTGGAATCGCTCTGGTATTTTAATACTTTTTTGTTGATAATGTCCTATACCTATCTCTATCTGTTTTCGAGACAAAAAATAAATTGTGCTAAATATGGTCCAAAACATAGCCTTAATTGAAATTAAGTACATCAGTACTCTCANAGAAATGGGTTTTCAAGAAAAATTTGACCTGAATGTTTTCTGTATTCTGAAGAACAATAAAATTAGCTCTTTCATTTATGAAGACACACTGAATGCAGAGAGATATCTCCAAATATTAAGGACGACTGTAACCGATTTTCTTGAAAATTTACCTTTAGAGGAATATAGGAATTCGTTGGTTTCAACTGGACGGAGCGCCAGCTCATTCCACCCAGGAAGTTTCCAGGAAACTTGACGAACTCTTCGACGATCGTTGGTTTAGGCGTTTAGGGCCGTGGGATTGGCCACCGAGATCACCCGATCTCACGCCACTTGACTTTTTTCATGGGGTGTTTTAAAAGAAAGAGTATACAGTACTTCAGTGCCTACCAAAGAAGAACTGCGACGGCGAATAGTGAGGAGTATTGAAGATCTGGATCCTCAGGAAAATGAAAAAGCAACCACAAGTCGCGTACAAAAAAACATAAATGACTGATTTTTGGTACAGTTGTTCCCTGGAAACTTTGAGCCATAGTGAAGGAAATTATTTTGTAACCTTACAAACTTCCTCTCGTTCATTGGTGTTAAATCAGGATACATTTGGTTGAATTTTCTACACGTTCTGACAATGATTTGACTACTTCTATGCACAATGGAAATAATAGTAATTTTAGCACGCCCTCTATGATATGGAGGCGATTTCTTTGTGTTATTTGAATATTTCGAGTTTGTCTAAACTATCATCAAAATATCAACTTTTCATGAATTGAAAGTATTAATGTACTTAATTTCAATTAAGAACATGTTTTGGACCATATTTAGCACAATTTATTTTTTATCTCGAAAACAGATAGAGATAGGTATAGGACATTATTAACAAAAAATTATTGAAATACCAGAGCGATTCCAAAAAAAATAAAGTTGCTGGGACTTTTTGATGGAAGTGGCAACGCCGCAATGCTGAAAATATTTTAGATCGATAGAACAGGTAAGGAAATGTGAGAGGTGAAATTTTCAGAAAAATCATGCTTTGCGTTTCCAAGAGACGTCTAACCTACCATCGACCGTGAGCCACGCTGTATATATTGGTCCACATCCTAATCATCCTGCCGCTTAACTTCACATACACTTTGAGTTGTTGTGACTTTTTCAATACATATATATATATTTGTACAATTGAGAAAGTGTACTCTTTTAACAATATATTCCAATCATTTCGACAATGTATACTGTCATCCTCAGGGAAAACTACAATAATAGAACATAAGACTAATTGATATTGTACAGTTGAAAATTATCTACTTACATTGTCATTGAGGTTGGACTCAGTGATGTTTAAAATGATTTTTGTTATTATTTGATTTTGATGTTGAACTTAGATTTGAGAAATGGGAAAACATTGAAATTATTTTGAATAGTGATTCAAGATGAATATAGATACACATCAAACAATTAAACATATAAACGTCAATTTCGGTAAAATTATTGTGTAACTTATGAAAAATTTATTGTCGAATAAAAAACTTATGGATTCACATTTAATAGTCAATTTTACAAACAAATCTTTGGTACTCCAATGGGTGCAAAAATAAGCCCAATTTTAGCTATGTACGTGATGGACGATTCACTAGAGTTGAGTTGGAGTTTGTGAGGTTGCAGTCAATTTAGAGGATGCCAGGGAGTAAAAAAACTCTTTGGTATTCCGTCAAGCTTTCGGAAATGTTTATTTCCTTCTTCAGGACTTACAAAAAAATTGTAAACACATTAACAACACAGTTACAATTCCATAGATTGGATGAGACTACTTACTATCGTGAGTTTGAGAGAAGCTAGTTCCTTCATAAAAATCAATACTTGTTGATCATCTTATGCAGAACAAACAGTATAAATGTAGATTCAATCTACATTTAGTTGTTGCATTATTTTCACTCTGTATATGGATCATTTCCAGATATGAACGTTTGAATGCGTTCTTCTCGACCTCAATGATGATAGTATCATCAAAATTTACTGGATGATTTTGTTTTATGGCATGTTCGGTCAACGCACAAGAAAGTTTGTTATATCTGATGACACTCATATGAGACGTAATTCTTCTCATTAGACTACGACCAGTTTGTCCACTGTATGTTTGTTCACAGTGTTCGCAATTTATTTTGTATACTACGCTCGATTTCTCTAAATGTTTCAATGGGGTTTTTGTTTTTGAAAAAAGTTTAGACACAGTTAGTATGTTCTTTTTTGAAATTTTTATGTTCGATAATTTAAAAATGTTAATGAGTTTATTCAATGTAGTTCTTCAATGAGTTCTTCAATGTAGTGAATAAATCTATAAATTGGAATTGTATTATTTTGCAAGTTATTTGTTGTATCACTCTGATTTATGGGTGTCTATGAATTTCTACCACTCGAATTATCAATGCCTTGGGAGTAAAAAGAATATTGTTAATTTATTAAGGGAATAGGAATGTTCATAAAGAATATGTTTGAGTAGATTTAAACTTTCTTGTATATAGATTGGATGTGATAACTTGATGTGATCATGTTAATTTTCATTTTATGTGGGTGGTATGGATAATAGTTGATGTACCTGTCACTACACAATGGTTTACGGTACCATTTAGTACGTAGAACGCCTTAGTTATCTCTGCATATTCTCATGTCTAAGAAAGGGATGCCTTGTCCACATTCTTTTTCGACTGTGAATTACAAATGTTCGTTGAAACTATTAAAAATATTCAGCACATGATTTATTTTGTCTGCTGGTAGAGCTAGAATCAAGTCATCTGCATACCTTTTTACAAATGGTTTTTGAAAAGTAACTGAATGAGTTCATCCAAAACATGATTAACTAGAATAGGAGAAATTGTGGATCCCATAGGGGTGCCAAAAATTTGTTTGTAGTAAGAATAATTGAAGATGAGGAAATTAGAGTGAAGTATTGCAAATTTTTCAGGTAAAATTCATCGATCAATTCAAAATTGACTCTTGGTAAGTTGTCGAAGTCAGCTTTAATAAAACTAGGCTCAACATTCATTTTGAAATTATTTTAACAAAAATACGAAGTTATGTGTGGAAACCATTGACATTAGAAAGAGCACGTTGTCGCATACACTACAGAGGGCGTCGGCTGACTGGATGACAATATGGCTAATATACCAGTACCATTGAATTTCTTATTTTTGGTGGGAGGCATGAATGCATAATTGATTCATTTTATTAGCGTTCATGAGCATTCGAAAACCATTTGAAAATACAGCTCGTTAAGTTCCATTCAAAATCATATTCAGATATAACTATATCAGTTATCAGGGCAAATATTATTCTCCATTTTTATGCTTAATTCGTGGATTCGAGCGATCTTATTATACTTATTTGTTTGCTGGCTTTATTCTTGAAAAAAATTAATGAATAATTACAGAAAATTTCAATTGATCGTTCATTTTCTCAGGTAAATAGAGTACCCATATCACAATTTATTGATTTATTCGGCATTGAAAATGTATGTCATATCGGATCCATTCTGCTTGTTTTTGCAACATTGAGTTTCAACTTTCTCTTAGCTAACAGCTCGCGTAGGAACAATTCGTTTTTTCATCGAGTTTAGTTTGTGTGTGTTTTGAAAGTGTTTTAGAGATATATTTGAATATTAATATGGTGTGGAAAGGCAGAAGAAAACAGAAAGCGCATTGGTTTATATGTGAGTTATTTCATATAATCAGTTTAGGTTCCCAAAGGATAAAATTATGAAAAAAAATGGGTCAAAGTATAAAAAAGAAAGAACTACAATCCTTTTACTCTTCAGTAGCAATATTAGTAAGAGATATGTATGTAGGAATCGTTTTTTCATATAATAAATTACAGTGGTAGAGATTGAGGATTGTAGAATAAATTGAATATTTGAAATTATTTTTAATCCAGTTTGCTATAATTTTTGATTTTCATAACTGTATATTATCAAATGATGCTTAAAATCATGGTTGTGGTGAATATATTGTGATCTTTCAACTTTGTGTACTGATTTTAGATATAGAACTTATTTCCAAACATGATTTTTCCTGTACATTTTATTCCATGTGAAGAATTTTTCATTAATTGAAACGTTAACGGGTTCATATACACTACCATAAATAATTCTATTGTTTCTATTGGTCAATCGAATAAGGAGCGGGAATTAGCCTGTGACATCACCGGCCTACCACATTCGATTTTTAATAATCAATTACGGGAAAACTACGGTACTTAGAGAGCTGAAACAAAGTGCAGTGTTTTTCGATTAGAAATTTCTATCAAGTGCACTATAAACTGTAAATCACGAAACAAGCCCATTGTTGGGATCTTGTGGTATTATTATCGTTGATATATAGGTACTAATAAATGGATACACAATATATTAGATAGAATTGGTCGATTGGCTGACAATGTTACAAACACTCTCGGAAGCTTATTAGGTTGAATCAAATATTTGACGAAATTACAAGATTTACTTAGGTTGAAAATGTTGTACTGAGCATTGATCGATTTTTATAGCATTTCAGAATGGGGTGCAAATTGCAAGTATTTCAAAAATATTTTTTGAAAATAATACTAAACAAAAATATGAACGCATGAGTCGGCTTCAACACGTTTCCCGCAAATATTCTACGAGAGCCAATAAACTCAAATTTCCGTTAGAAAAAAAAACTCTAGGGCAGCGTTGCTAAACATATCTTGGGCCAAAGTTTTTTGATCTCATGTTCCAAGAAGCTACTGAAGCGCCATTTCTACAATATTTAAAAAAAAGGACGACACTCTTCTGAATGATAGTATTTCATGGTCTTATATTATGTCATACTCCAATGCTTCTTTTCACTATCTTTCACTAATTTTGGTGTAGTAATGAATATCTGTATCTAGAGTAGGGAGGGTGAGTGTAAGCCCACGCACTTAGGCCACATGTGACCCATTGTACATCCTCAAAATAACAAATTATCATGAGGAAATTTCTTTTCAAATGACTGTGATTTCTCTATCAATGAAAATGCATCGTGGTAAATTTTGATTTCGAATTTGAAATGCCAGGTTGAATTCATTTCAAGGAATTTGTCATCATTCTCTATCTGGTTATTTGAAATAATGAACTGTAAATTCAGGTACTCCATCAAGTCAAGTACCTCTATTTCTATTAGTACCTACAGGGGTGGTATATAATGGCGAATGTAATGAATCATTTTTAGTTTATTGTATAAGTTTTAAAATTTTGTTATAGGACGAAACTGCAGTAACGTTAGTTACAAATAAAAGTAGTGAAAAACATAGAAAGTTTCATTTCCCTTTTCATCGTCAAAAAAAAAATTGACGTTTCCTTCTTCCACACCATTCACTTTCTGATTGTGTAATAATTCTCTTTTTTTCCAGGTGTTCACAATTACATTTTTGGCTTTCACCTCAGGAGCCGAGAAAACACAATTGAAAAAAGAAAAAAGAAATTCATTAATATTCGATTCTGGAAATCATTTTATCACAGGTTCAGAATTTCCTCAACCAGCATTTCCTTTCGAGTCGGCCAGTGGTTCCATCTCACATGACTTCGGGACCGGTTTTGATTCAGCTGATCTCAATTTAGGATCCCTACGATCCAACATAGGCTCTTTTCCTTCCAGCATTGGGTCTTTTCCATCGAACGTTGCTTCTTTTCCCTCTAATATTGGATCCCTCAGCTCCAGTGGAGGCAGTTTTGGCTTCAATAGTTTAGGTATAAGTGGCAGTTCATTATTGCCCTCTCCAGCTGTCCCTTCTTATAGTTTTGGAATTCCAACAAATTCTTATAATTTGCCTTACCATTCTTATGGTGTTCCATTTGCACGTCATTATGGAAACTACGGCTATGGACAATTGGGCAATGGGTGGAATTACGGTTCAGGTATGTAATGAATTTAGAGAATCTGATGTGTTTTGAACGGTATGGAGAAATTTAGAAAATGTAATCTTGAATGTCATACAAATCAAAATCTGATATCCATGAATTGATGTTCTAAGGACGACGTATATTCAACATTTAATGTGAACTGGTAGTTTTAAGTGGTGAGATGGTCAGCATAAAATCTCAAAGACTAATAGGTGGGGGAATTTTTCAGTACAAAATACAACAGTCGAAAAAACAAAGATAGAATAACTTCACATAAAAGTGATATAAAGCTTAAAAAGAAATCATGTGCATTAACGCAACATTATATAGAAACAGGACACAAACCAAATTACTCTAATATATCAAAGTTATACATGCAGAAAAAAATATTTTCAAACGCCTTTTCCTTGAAATGGTTGAAATCAATAAGTCTTCTGATTGTATGAATAAGAGAACTGATATTGATAATCTCAGCAGTATATGCAATAACTTATTGGAACTACACCAAAAAACACAACGATAATAATGAGTCGAAGATAATCAAATAATCATGCCCATTGAAAAATGACATTTATGTGAAGAAATGACATTTGTCAAACCAAATAAATTCATTATTGTTCTCTTTCGTCGATGTATATGTTCAATTTATTGTTTTTTCACTCATTTTTAGTGTAAATATGATTTTTAATGTTATTCATTGGCAAAAAACCCACAACTCAATAAATTATATATNTTTGAACCATCCTCATTGGACAGGATTCCTTATAGGCGGACAGGATTCCTTATAGTAATGAATATTATTGGAGTTCAATACCAACACCAAACCGTTATTTTAAACACCTCGACACGTGTTTAAATCACCAAGTGATCATCTTCAAGGGGAAGATTGAACTAAACTAGATATCTTTGCTAGGTACCTGCGTTTCATGGTTTCAAACTGATTTTACATGTTTCCTTTTTACTAGTCTTCAATTGATTTTACAATATTACCTCATCTGACAGTCAGGTAAATCTGATAATGAAATATTACTTCAACAAGCTATGTTATTAGGTATTGGTCCACTGATAGTGGACCAATTGCATATATATAATATTTTTATTTGATAATGCTCACCTTCATTCGTAATTATAAACTCATTGGATGGAATACTTATTGTATATCTATCTTATATCTGTATTAAGGAGAAATGAAAAGAGTAAATATGTTTAAAAAAAAATCTGTTTTTCCGTTATTCAGCTGCCGCCCCCAACTCTCAGAAGTTGAGAAACTTGTGCGAGCTAAGGACTAACGAGATCTTACCTCTTAACGTGTGATTCCTAACGCGGTAATTTCGATCAGCTATATAATTCTTGAAATTTGATTTGAAATGAAGTGAAAATATATATACATCTTTCTTCTTTAGAAAAACAAAAGTATAAATTCTCTTCTTTTTCTTCAGCGTATCATCTTCCAGGCATGTGAAAATGTTTTCTTCGTTGTCATCATCTATGCTGTCCTGTATCACGTCTTCCAGAATTACCGGGTTGAATACAGTCTCTTCCTCAGAGTCGGTTTGTGAGCGAACTTATCCATTACACTGGCCACAAACTAGAGTGCATTACAACCCCGATTTTCTGCACCCACAGGATGAATCACATCTGTTTTTACAATTACAAAATAGTGCATTGAGTAATTCCTCAGAAGCTGGTTCTAATATTGTTTGTTATTGGCCACAGGATTTGATTTTGCAGCACCCTGTCCAATTTCAGGGGTTCTATCATGCCGCAACCATTTTTTAAACAGATAATAAAAATGATTCATAGGCTGAAAAGCTGCTGCACTTGTTGGTGGAAGATTGGAAAACTTTACTTGATTTCACGAACTGAATATTTTGGAGATGATCGATACTGTCCTCATATTTAGAAGCCTTTTATATCGCTAGTAAGATGCGTAATCCATTTCCCTATAATTGCTGTAAAGGGCAGTCTTCTTGCAGAAAATTTTGAGCTAGTAGGTTGAATTAAACATTTTTTTTTAAGTTTCTCTGGAGACTTGATGATGAAAGTTTTTTCCCCTTTCTACACAGCGCAGAAGTGATATTCATTCAAATAATTTCTTAGAAGGGGGATTTTTGTCAAAACTTTTTGATGAATAGACTTGTGATTTGAAATTGCCTTTTCTACCTTTTCAGAAAAATTATGTTTGAAATATGTGAGTGATGTTAAATTAAAATAACTAGCAAATCTATTTATTCTGTATTGATGACGGGAGTCCTCTCATGTTTGGATTTTTCGATAGCTGTTTCTATGATGAGTACATCAGCTTCATTTCTTGCTTATTTTGTTATAATATTCACACTAGTTACGTGGTCATAGTTCCCACGACACAGCCATTCACACGGAGATTCAGCTGAGTAAGAGATATTCCAGGAATCCCTTATCTCGACATGCAGTTAGCATCCAGTTAACATTATATTAATTATCATTCTGTTTGTAGCTCTCGTAAGAGACAGTCGTCTCTAGTTTGTAAAATAAATTACAGTACAGTACTCGAGGTCGTAATCTCCCTTGTCCCCAAGTCTCGTTACTAGCTCTATGCTTGCTGTGTTCCATTCTAAGTTCGCTAAGTAAACTAAAAATTCGTTCACAATGACAGATGGTACTTTAGAGATGTGAGATGGTACTTCAACTTTGCGCAGAATCCAAGAGTTTTATTTTCGATAAATTCGGTATCTCCAATGCCGCATAACGCTCAGATAATATTCTTTATTCACCCACCAACATAAACTTTTCCTTTGATCAACTTTGACAACCTTTTTTTAGGTTTCGGTTCAGTTGGAAGGCACTATTCCGAATATTGTTGACTGGTTTCCATGAATTGACTCGTTCTTACATATCTTCTTCAGCGGTCTTTACGCCATTAAATTCCGCAAAAAACTCAAGTATTTTGGCATTAGTCGAGTGGCAACACGTTTCATGCCAAAAAAATAATTTGAAATGGTACGAACTGATTCGTTAGCCGTAGAAGTTTCACCGGCCATCCGGATCAGACTTGAACAACGATTCCCAATTACTATTTCTCTCAATTCAGCTATGTTAAGCTCTGTTGTGGATGTTGATAACCGACCATACCGAGGCAAATTTCCACCCCATCTTGACCGCTCTTAAATGCACTGTACCACTCAGAACATAAAAAATATTTGCAAATGAAGTTTCAATTCGATCAAACGGTGTAGAAATAGTTTTCAGATAGACCAATGTCGATTTGAATATTCTTCCATATATTATTGTTTAGCATTCTCATCAATGATATATGTTGCAATTCCATACCGAATGTTTGTAGTGAAACAGATATCATTCGGTGGAATTTGGTATGTAAAAAATTATCTTCGTGTAATTCAATGTTTATGTGAAAGTATTAGTTCTTTCGAAAGTCTTTCAGTTTCTTTATAACGAGTTTTTATTGTAGTTATTCTTTTCTTCCATGTTTGGAAGTCTACCACATTTTTTGTTCAATGATAAATAAGTAGAAAACCAAAAAGTTTATTTTTATATTTCCGAAAAAATTATAATTCTAGATAAAAAAAATCACAAAAAGAAAATGAACATGCCTTCTACAAAAATAGCGAAACATCCGAATTTTAGTAAAAATTAATGATCTGCTATCACTTTTCTATTTTCATGATGAGAGATCACCTATTTCAGAACTTACTGATAAAAAAATAGTTTGATACCTATAATTTTCGGCTCGAAATAACGTTTCTATTAAAGATTGATAGATTTCATCAACATGGGGTTACAGGTTTCATCGCTTCGATCCCACGTATCCGTACCATCAACCAACATGTAGCAGTACCAGTACCACAACCAGTTCCAGTAACTGTTACCAAAACTATACCAGTACCAACTCCCCTCAAAGTAACTGTACCAAAGCCATATGCAGTACCTGTGCAAGTGAAAGTACCGGTATCGATACCAAAGCCCTACGAAGTCAAAGTAGATCGTAAGGTTCCTGTTCCGGTTACCGTCAAGTGAGTGGCTCATAATTC
The DNA here is from genome assembly GCF_000500325.1 of Leptinotarsa decemlineata. NCBI lineage: Eukaryota > Metazoa > Arthropoda > Insecta > Coleoptera > Chrysomelidae > Leptinotarsa > Leptinotarsa decemlineata. The sequence continues at coordinate 12,962 of NW_019293778.1, forward strand.
GAAAGAAATCAATCGGATGCGAGTGAGATAGTGAGTTAGGTTAGGTTGCTGTGCCTCTTTCGTTCATTCAGTATATCTTTAATTATTATACATACCTGATATGTTTTGAAATTCATAAAATAAATTTAATTTGGTTCTGTTGACCAGTTGTTGGCCTCTTAAAATCGACAAATCTGCAAAAGTCAAAATTTGTGCCTGCTAAAGAATAACTATGCATCACCTTCAGAAGTGTGATGATTCTGAAAAAATATCAAAACAGATTATACAGTACCATTACACATTGTAAGAGATGACATTTCATAAAAAAATAGATGTCAGCAAAGCCCGATTGTTGTATATTAATTGTTGAAGATCCAGTTGGTTGAAAATAAATATCAGCAATTACCGATATTTTCATTTAATCAGTTCGGACTTCCTTTGTCTAATACGATATAAATTGATTTAAAATCCCTGACAGAATCTGTAAAAAATTAAAAAGATTAGCTGAAAAAACAATTTTATCAAGCAAAAAACTGAAATTATAATGAAATAACATACAAGCAAGAACCAAAAAAAAAACAAAAAAATTGAACTATCAACACGGGCTGAAAAAATTAAAAAATTATCAACAAGAAATGAAAATTATAAATATAAAATCAAAACATACCAAACCAAGTTATTATCGGGTTATCACCCGAAGACGATTGTGGATACTAACAATCAAATCGTCACGAAGTAACTTGGTTTGGAATCTTTTAATTTTTATTTCTTGTTAATGATTTTTTAATTTTTTTCAGCTCGTGTTGACAGTTCAATTTTTTTGGTTCTTGCTTGTATGTTATTTCATTGTGATTTCAGTTTTTTGCTTAATAGAATTGTTTTTTCAGCTAATCTTTTTAAATTTTTTACAGATTCTTACAGTGATTTCAAATCAATTTATATCATATTAGACAATGGAAGTCCGAACTGATGAAATGAGAAAATTGATAATTGCTGATATTTCCTTTTAAACAACTTGATCTTCAACAATTAATATAAAAGAATCGGTCATTGCTGATATCCATTTTTTATGAAATGTCATCTCTTACAATTTGTAATTGTACTGTATAATTTGTTTTGATCTTTTCTCAGATGACAACGTCGTGATCACTGTAACCGGAAAATATCTTTCATGATTATGAATTTTACTCGAGAATTATGATAGATGAATAAAATCTGATTCGATTCCAGTTCGAATGTTTGGAATACAAACGCAATAGAAAACAGTGTTTTTCATATAATTCAGCGTTCATATAGAACTATTCGTTTTGAAATAATTTTTTTTGTTCAATTCAATGTTTATATGAGAATAGCTGTTCCAAATGGGCTTTTTCTTCCAGTTTGTATATGAAAGTTACTTCATTGCATGATCTACACATCTTTGTATAGAGTAAATTTTTGAAATTAATTACTTCCTTTCTTTCTTCGGAAGATTCCCATATTTTTTGTAACAAGATGGAGAAGTAGAAGGCCAAAACTTCTTTTCCAAAAGCTACTGGATTACTTTTTTGAATTCACATTTTTTATCTAACTTATCGAGTGAATTTGAAGGATACCTATTGCGTTCAGCTATATCCGTGACGTCGAAGAAACGTAACGAACAAGAAAGTCTACTCCCGACACTTTTTTGTAGACAAAGGTTGTAGATAGCAATATCTACCAATAACAGTATTTCCTCTATATAGACATCAAGATATCTTAGAATGGTAGTTAATCATAAATAATGAATTGGATCGAATGTTCAAAAAACAGAACGTGCAATTAGCTGTTAATTGTTCTCGTCCAGTCAACTAATGTTAGGAGTCATAAAGACGAGATGACGAAAAGTGTAGGGACTGCAGTGTGTTTGTACGAGTATGTTGGTCACTAATGTTTTATTGTTATTTAGTCAGATATACGAAGTAATTTTAGCAGTTACGAGATTTCACTATTCAAAAATTGATTGGATGATAAGATATACTGAAAACCAAAAAAATATTGCAATTCACTCTGAAATTGCAGTTTTTTCATGAGTTTATAGCAAAGTTTGTGATGGACACAGCGATCGGGTTTTAACATATCGACATTAAGATCTCCGCTAAATAGATCATACTCCGCTCAACATGTCTGTCATTGGGGATCACTTGGAGAAAGGGTAGGGGATCATACAGAGATACACTTTTTTTCTTTTGAGAAATATAAATATTCAGAATTTTTCCATAAACATACTCTTTAACAATATTCAACTTTCAGGGTACCTATAGAGATCCCCAAGCCTTATCCAGTCTACAAAACTAAAAAAGTAAAAATTGAAGTCGAGAAACCCGTTTTCGTTAAAGAACCTGTTGAAATCAAGGTACCAATACCAAAACCCTACCCAGTTGAAATACCCACTGGCGTTCAAGTGAAGGTGCCCTATCCAGTAGTCGTTAAAGTACCGCAATTTGGAGAACAGTGGAGTGGAATAGGATCGTTTGAGAATATTGGAAACACGTTTCCAGGTACATACAGTTCTCGTAATTATAAGGTATTTCATAAATATTTGTTTGAATGAGGTTTTATTCTACACTACACAAAAATCTTCAAAAATAAGAAAAGATCAAAAATAAGTGAGTATACATTCAAAAATATAAGAATGCTAATTTGAAAAGAAAATAATTCTTAAATTATATGACTTGACAAATGGATTGAACAATAAGTGGAATCTCAGTAATATGGGAACAATGAAAATAAAAATGAGATAATGAAAGATCCAAAACAAGCACTTTCCTCAATCAATAGAAATATACTCGACGCACGTTTCACCAACCAAATTGGCGTCTTCAGGAGTTGAAAACACTCTTGAGTTTCCTCAATGATTTCTTCATTACCCGAAGACGACACAACTTGATTAGCAATGCGCGTGTCGAGAAGAGTATTGCATTCCTGGTAATTGGAAAAAATGCTTGTTTTGGACTTATTCTACGCCAGAGGTTCCAGTTTCACTTTACATCAAAATATATGATGCAAATGCAAAAAAAATTAAAAAAGTTCAAACCAAGCTACTTTCACAACTTTTCAATTGTTAGTGTTTGAAATCGTCTTCATGTGAGAACTGGCTCAATTCTGTCATTCTGAGATTATTTATAGGTGATTCAAATGCCTTTCTCCTCTCCAATTTTTCTTTATATTTTTGAGTTCAGTGCTCTTTAGATCGTGTTTTCGCTCGATTAGAGGTGTGTCGTTGTGCATATATGTGCACAGATTTTTAAAATTTTCTTTCAAATCAGTGTTTCTCCATGTGGATGATTTCAGTTTCAAACCACTTGATGTTATACTGATAATTCCAAACTTGAATTTCACTAGTTCGGACTTCCATTGTCTACTATATAAAATGATTTGAAATCCCTGAAACAAGTAAAAAAGAATAATTAAAAAAGAATAGTTGAAAATAACAATTATATTAAGCAACAATAAACCTGAAATGAAATGATAGTGAAGTAACCTACAAGTAAAAATATAATAATTGAATA
>NW_019293778.1:16890-37987 GCF_000500325.1 Leptinotarsa decemlineata
GGTTTATTGTTGCTTAATATAATTGTTATTTTCAACTATTCTTTTTTAATTATTCTTTTTTACTCGTTTCAGGGATTTCAAATCATTTTATATAGTAGACAATGGAAGTCCGAACTAGTGAAATTCATCACGAAACATTGTCAATCACCTTCAAACAAAAATTCCAAACTTGCTTAGTATTGTCCGATTTGCTGACTTCTCCTAGCTGGCTGTTGATTTTTTGTGATTACTAATACAAAATTTCAACGACCCCTTGGTTTCACCAACACAGAACTTGCCGCTCTCAATGGAAAAATGGTAAATAGAATACTTGACTGTTTTTTCAGATCTGAAGTAGGTTCTTCTGTTTTACTTAGATTCTCATACACTTCAAAAGTCCTTTAATAGGAGGAAAAGCATCGGTTGTGATGACTTATCTTCTTTCTGCGGCTCTTGTCTCTCATCCAAGATCTGTTTCACCAGCTTTTTGCAGTAACCATTCTATTGAATGCTAATAAGGCTCAGTACCTTGTCGACATAACCCCACTATTAAGTAGGTTCTCAAAAATTCCTCTCTTAGTAGATTGGTAGATTTCAACCCAATTTTCATTGATAAAATGGTCATGATTAGTGACACTCAATTTTTATTATAAGTTTTTACATTTTGTAGGTATCTTGGATATTTTTCATATGGAGAACAATATATGCTTCTGATACGAATTTTTATGTTGAACTGTCGAATAGATTTCGAATAGTAGATCAACAGTTTTCCAATAAGAATCCAGGAAGGTATTGAAGTAACAATGCTGGTACTCATTGATTTGATCCAGGTTTTGAATAGCTAGAAGAATTTGGTAATTTAAACGTAATTTTGAGAAACAATGGTGTCCTAGTAGTTGACGAAGATAACATGTCCCATCAGACCGCTGAAATTGTTCGTACTGCATCACCATCAAATCGAAAATTCTATTGACAGCGGCGATATTTCAAAAACAAAAATTAGAAATGAAAAATGAGATATTCGAAAATAAAAAGGAGAATAGTGAATACCTGAAGTAGTTGAAACACATTGAGAAGAAAGGAGAAGTCAAAATTATAGAAAATTAAGAAACATGGTCATAGTCAGCGATCGTAGAGCGAACACACGCAATCATACAAAATTGGATAAGAGAACAGTGTTTTTTCAAGGACTACAGGAAAATCTTCAAGGCGCTCTAAGATCGTTGCCTGTGCGGGAGTAGAGATTAACATTGGATTTGAATCGCTAGAGATTGAATCCATCAGGAAAAACGTTTTCAGAAAGTTTATTCCACATAAACGTAGTTCTCCAAATGGAAGACTTCCTGAACAGTGAAGTTTGAGCTGAACTGAGTTGAACCTCAAAACGATGAACAGCCATAGTCCGTCGCGTATTTCTGATATGTACCGCACTTGGTGGAATCAAATGTGCCAAGTCACTTCTATAGATACTTTCACTTCTTCCCGTGAAAGCATCTATAGAAGAGAGACAAATTCCAACCTTTCTTCAATGTTTCAGACAAGTGTTGCAAGGTTGCAAGTGATGTTCGCGTCTGCAATCAGGCGGATAGCTCTTTTCTGGATGGAATTCAGTAGCTTCAAAATCAATCAAAATCAGCAGAAATTGCTTTGTGACCAATTTGGTGAATGTCATAACATCCAATGAGGAGAAAAATGTCATGTTTTTCTATCGCAAGCTACAGATGTGAAGATCGAGTTCAATCAAATATTGACAACTCATATGTTGCTTTAGGAGAAGTGATGATCTGTTGATTTCAAGACATTCCTAACATTTGATGGAAAACCAGAAAATTGGCCCACATTCGTGTACTAGTCCTGAAAATCATCTCTAAAAAATGAATGATAAAGTTACCACGGTGTCTCAGCGAGAAAGCCAGAGTTGACTTCAACCAAATGATGATCAGTCGAGGAAACCAAGAGTTTTGATATCTAGAAATGATGTTTGGCAGACCAGAACAAATTATTGTTGACATAATTGTCATTCAATGAATATTTCCCTTAATAATTCATTTGGAATCAATATGTGCTCATTGCAATTCTACAGGACTCAATAGAAACAGCGTCAAAAGATAGAAACAGATGTCATAGAAACTAGATGGGAAATCGTAACAATCGGAAATCGTATGGTTTTTATATCTTCGTAACAATCAATGGATATCGAACTGTAGATTCGAAAAATCATATGGTATAAATTGTGTGTATGATTACAAATCAATGATCAACTTCGAACCAATCGGTGGTTGCAACAGAAAATGTGCGAGAAAAGTTCTTCTGAACTGAACAACTTCAACAAGAGAGAAAACGATCTAGAGGGCAGTTAACTTCAAATCTGAGAGAAGAGAGAGAAGCTAGAAAGCGCTCAAGTGACCTATGGGTATCAAGAATAGGCCAGTTATCACTTGAGTCTGATTGTGGATTCTAACAGTAGAAACGATGTAAAGTAAAGTATCGACGAATTCAGTATTTCCTATTCTTATAGATAATCTATCATTCAAAAAATCAGGAATTCAAAAAAATATGATTCATTGTGAACAAATCAAACGATGATTAGATTTGAAGATTTCATTTTTGTGAGTTTGGAAATATCTGGGAAATTATGAAGAAGCCAAAACTTAACAAGAAAAGATAACCCGAGACAATTGAGAGTACAATTCAACGCGCTACAAATTATGCGTCAAGACAAAGTTGATGTTGCCTTGGACCCGAAGCAAATGAGTAAATGCGAGTGTTAGTTACGCTCGTCTGCGTTGGCTCATAAGAGATGATATTTTTCAACAACTTTCATCTCAACGCTTAAATCGCGCGTTGAATTGTATTCCCGTCTACATTGGGTCTGGGGCTTATTGTCAATGATTAATATAACAAATCTACCAATGATTCTTATAGGACCGGGAACATTCGATTGATGTTTCAAGAAAAGTTATCTAAAAATTCGAATACTCACCAATCGCAACTGAAACACTACGTTGAATTCTAAATGGAAATGTGGGAAAAAGTCGCAAAAAACCTACAGCTCTCACGTTTGTGGAACACGAATATCAGATGAGAAGCATTATGTTTTGCAACGTTGTTCAAAGAAAACCACCAGATTCCCCGAGCTGAGATATGTTGATGATTACATTACAGATTGAACCAGCAGTCAACTAAGAGAGCAATTGTCAAGACCCTGATTGATCATGCACTTAGGCTATGTAACAGGAAGGGGAATCTCAACAACTCAGAAGTTGCCAAATCAGGAAAGATTTTCTTCGAAAAGGGTGAAATAGACCTTGACTAGGAGACAACAAGAGCCCCACAAGGAAAATAAGCTCTCACAAATGATGCTATTCCTTCCTTGCATTAGAGTACTTTTGGAGTGTCCAAAGGGCACTGAACTGTAAATCTCAGAAGAGAGCGGGGAGTGTAGAAAGCACTCAAATGACCTATGAGTATCAAGAATACGCCAGTTATCAATTGAGTATAATTGTGGATTCTAACAATAGAAATGATGTAGTATCGGCCAATTCCATCACATGAGTCAATGAAGATTTTTAAAATATCAAGAAATGGTAATATTGAATCACTATTTGTGACTAGAGTCGAATGGTATGGAAAAACAATTGAATAACATAATTGCTGAGAACTTGATGAGGAGTTATTTGAAAAAACTATATGCGAGTCAAATATTTCGAACAATAACTAGTTTGTTTTGGTTGGTTTCCAGATTTTTCCGTGGCCTTCTTTGGTTATAATCTCCAAACGTTTTGATTGCACCTGCGGCAGACACTTTCAGTGGTGTATTCGAAGTACTTTTTTTGACTTGTCAACTGATACTGAAACCCTCATTTCTGCAGTTTCATTTATAGTAACTGATTTTTTGCGCACTTTCTATAATGGCGGGTTCGCACGTACTTTCCACGCGATTTGGGTGATCTCAGATACTCCGTAATTTTCTTCGTTGGTTTGAAAAAGGTGTTAATTGCCTCCTTCTTTAGAAATATCCCGATTTAGTTGGTGACACCTTCTATGTATGGCACATAGACAGTGCCTGAGAGTTGATCTTCTTCTCCCTTGGACGCGTAGCGTGGAATATGTCTTTTCTGTCGTAACCATTCAATTGTGTCACAGCTTGTCGGTGTTTTATTTTGTCATCAAAATACCTTTCTTCACATATTCTCAAAGCTCTGTTCACTAGGGTGTTGATGGTCTAGTTGATTACCATCTTTGATTACTGAAACATTATCGAATGGGATTTGGAGGTTTTCTCCATGGTCAACTGGATTTTTGAATGAAAGCTATTTAGAATGATTTAGGACCAATCAATCATTCAATCAATTTATCCAATTCAGATACATGTTATAATAAAAAAAAAAATAGAACAGAAAGCAATGATCAACCCGCAGAAGGATTAGACCGGACCATCTATATGAGATAAAAAAAGTTTCAGGCATGATTCAGTTAGTTGAATCAAATATCTCTTCTAAGAGATCAAAGTTGTGATCAATGAAGCATCTAATTGTTTTCTTGCGATCATTATTATTTTTTATATTTCTTAGTTCAATGGGTTTGGTACGAAGTAAGTAACAAACCTTTGTGTATATACACACTAATTGTTCTCTCGGATCTGGCTCGGGTGTCGTGTATGTGTGTCAGATGTGTGAGAGGCGAGTTCAACGTCCATAATACACAGTGATAGGTGTATAATTTTGTGATATTGAATAAACTAGCCTCCTTATATAAGCTATCAGTTGGATGTCATCTATCTTTCTTCAATACTATTTTAAGCAATGTGTTTTGTATCACTTGAAGATTATGTAAGTGTGTTTGACAAGTTTCGGAACAATGTAAGTAACAAACCTTCGTGTATATACATTTTTACAAAAAGGAACACTAATTGTTCTCTGGGGTATGGCTCGGGTGTTGTGTATGTGTGTCAGATGTGTGAGAGGCGCGAATTCAACATCCATAGTACACAGTGATAGGTGTATTATTTTCTGATATTGAATAAACTAGCCTCCTTATATAAGCTATCAGATGGATGTGTTCTATCTTTCTTCAATACTATTTTAAGCAATGTGTTTTGAATCACTTGAAGATTATGTAAGTGTTTTTATTCAACCCACCTCAAACCATAATACATTACCTTATAACTGATTCAGCTAATGCATCGCATGTCATCAGTAATGAATGTTCATTTAGTATATTTCTGAGTTGGTAGAATTTAAAAATAAGTTTTCTAAGTATTTTCACGAGAAAATGTACAGGTTTGTTTCAGCGTACAGCTTTGTCACACGCAGATATTTTATTGTATCCATTTTTTTAATACGTGAACAAGAACAAATTATAGGAGTTTGGCAATTGGGAGTATGTATGAAAATGTTTCCCTCTAGTGATTGGTCTCTTACTGTTGATGAGAAGGTTAGTAATTCTGTTTTGTCGATGTTTACACTCAGGAGATTAAAATTCATCCAAGAGATTATAATGTTCAATCCGTTTTGTTCTTTTGCATAAGTAGAGTCCCATGTGTTACCGTGGAAAATCAATGCCGTATCATCGGCAAATGAAACAATATCACCATCAATGTCTTTAAAGTTGTAAATGCTGTTAATATATATTAAGAATAGAACTGGACTAATGACAGTGCCCTGAGGAACACCCATGGCGACTGGATGTGTCTGGCTACAAGTGTCGTTAATTTGGACCTTTTGGATTTAGCCTTGTAAATAATCAGCTAATAGTTCTATAGACTTACCTCTCACTCCCACATTCCCTAACCTCTGTATTAAAATATCATGATTGACAGTGTCGAAAGCTTTGGCCAAATCTGAGAACACCGCTAGACATTTTTTCTCTTCGTCAGCTTTATTCAGTATTTTATTCGCTAAGGAAAAACGGCGTTTTCTGTGGTCATATTTTCTCTGAATCCATATTGGCAAGGTGATAAAATCTTATATTTTTCCAGAAAATTTACAAGTCTATTTTTATGCATTTTTCAAAATGTTTCGCAAAGTTATTAATTTCCGATATAGGTCTATAGTTTGTTACATTTCTTTCTGTATTCAGTTATTTGAGTGGAAAGTTCGATAGATATCAACATATAATGATCAGTAAAGTTTAAGATGAATACTGAAGAGTTGAAACAAAATTTTTCTTTGACACTTTCATTAGACATTTTCATGAAAATATGATCAATCAAAGTCGAAGATGTTTCTGTCACTCTGGTTGGTTTATCAATATAAGAAAGAAATCCTTGATGTGCCATAATACAAATGTCACTGGTATCCAGGATATTGATGTCGATATCGCCTATGAAAATTTTCACGTCGGCACTAGCTTGTTGCGTGAAGTTGTTCTCTAATTCTTGATGAAAATACAATATTGAAGCTAACTAAAATTTCCTTTGGATCCAAGGTGATGCCTTCCAAATATTTGATGAAGTCAGTGGAGTCTCAGACGTATGTCCCAGTCTTCCCAACATGTTTCTGCAGCCTATCCGATAAATTTTTGTTGAAGTTATAGGTTGGTGATCCTATGGCACTTGATATCGGTCTCAGCAGGAAATTTTCTTTGTGAATTTTCGGTGACCCACAGAGTCTCTGCGGTAATGCTACTGATGTGCAAAGATTCTTATTTGTCTCTAATGGTCTGTTTAAATCTGTTCAAAATCTGTTTTTCCGTTAACCAGCTGTCGCACCTTTACGAACGACAACCCTCATAAGTCGAAACTTGTACGAGCTAAGGATTAACGATGTCTCACATTTTAACGTGTGATTCCTCACACGGGTTGGACGATAGCAAGTGAAAATCGATCTTTCAGTCTGGAGCTTGAACCACCGACCAACACGGTGGTCGATTTCAGTCAGTGAATAAAGCACTCACGTCGAACTGACTGACTATGGTAATGAAGATTATTTTATCAGTTGACTGGTCTTTCTCAAGATTTTCTTTGTTGGGTCTTTTTGTAATCATCTGTATGTTTTTTTACTGGCAAAGTTATTGCCTTTGCTTTTGTAGTCCGAAATGTTCAAGACCACAGTTGCGTTTCCTTCGTCAGTTGACAGAATTATGATACTTTCATCAACATTGAGACTTCTTATGACAGCTTTTTCACCTCTTAAAATGTTGCATTTCGGAAGTTTGGATTTTCTCAGATTTCTTGCAGATTCACATATATATTGTGATAAAGTCTATATCGGTCGGACGAAAAGAAGAAATGGTATCCGCCTAGTCAAGCGGAGATTCCGATTGGGACAGACCGACTCAAAGTCTGCAGTCTTTGAACATACACCGCCCAACGGGGACCCAAAGATCCTGTTCCAAAATACCAAGACGCTAGCAACGTCGTATCATTTATTCAACGAGAATGTATTTAGAAACCATAGAAATACAAGAGAACTACAACACCAAGAGAACTACAACAGAAAGAAAGAGAGAACATGCCTACAAAAAATCTGGCACACAGCATTGCACAGCATTGGAAAGCTCCAAAACAAATTCGTCACCCAAATCGTGATGGAAGTACGCGCGAACCCGCAATTACAGAAAGTGCGCGGAAAATCAACACTATAAATGACACGGCAGAAATGAGAGTTTCAGTTCCATGTGACACGTCAAGAAGAGTACTTCTACCATGCCACTGAAGATGACTGCCGCAGTTGCAGCGGAAACGTTTGGAGATTATAACCAAACAAATCAACCAAAACATTAACGCCAGCCGCAGAAGCCCTTTACAAAATATATAATAGTAAATAATAAATCAACTACCTAACTCACGGCGGATTGAAGTAGCGTGACAACAAAATTTGAAGTACTGAGTACATTTTAGTATATTATCCTATTGGAAATTTTGAAAAATACTATATTTTCTATATTCACTTCAAACCGTATCAATTGCGAAACATTATTGAATAAATTCACTAGGTTGCCCCCACTAACGAAGGCAGAACCCTACCTACCTTTTCCCTGAGCGTTTGGTGGTATTTTTCAACACACATATTGAGGTACATGAAAATTAGTATTCAGATTTGTAATATGTTTGTTTCCGTTAACCTGCCATCGCTCTCTTATAAAAGACAACCCTCAGAAGTTCTAATACAATTTATCAAAATGAAAACGTAAATACATATTTCTGAAGTCATTTCTCAACTCTTTATGTTGAGAAATGAAGGTTGTATAGGAAAAGTTGAAGGCTCAAAACTACTACAAGCTACTTACAAAAATAAATGATATCCCACATGAAAAATTGTATTGTGAACTATTGCTTCGTCGTTTCTCTACTGCAGGAATTATTGGCATGAAATCAGTGAATTATGAATGGATTTCTCACCAAAACTCCCTACTTTGAAATTTTATATATAGACCTGTATGTATTTTCTGTAGTCATTTGTTATTTGTAAAGTTTACATTAATTCTTCGAATAAAGTGACTACTGTGATTATATGTCCATTTGACAATATTTATGAAATATTTTTTTATAGCTCAAACGTTATCTTCTTTCGGAGGAAGTTTTGGTGATCTGAGCAGTCTATATGGGATTGAAGACTTCAGTGGTCTGTACGGAATAAACGATATCTACGGTGTGAACGGTATATATGGTACAAACAATATCTTCGGTATAAACGGTATTTATGGTAATCCGATCGGTGGTACATTCGACTCATCCATTTTCGAAATCAGCACCAATCCACCGCAAATCAATTTTGAGCATCATGAGACCACCACTTCACCTGGAGTGGTGGATCACGAAAATGAGTCTGTATCAGTGGAAGCAAGAAGCGGAGATTTGAAATCTACAGAGAAGCCAATTTACTCCACAACAAGTAAACCCCTTGGAGAGAGTCGATCTGAAGAGTCACCTCATCTAGATCAATTTTCTGAGAAAGAAGACAAAGATGAGATTCCACTCATAGAAAACAATTCAATTTCAAGTTCAACTACTGGAAAATCAATTGATTAGGAGAATAATGATGAAAATCGCTAGCTGTTGAATAGACTAAGATTTCAATATATCAGAAGAATAATATATATTAATTCAACAAATTATATGCACCGTTGAAATATTTAATATATTCGTTCCATCAGAATGATTGATTCAGAAAGGGTATTCCATTAAAAGTTGCTGAAAAAATAATGTAACATGCTTTCTGAACTTTTGGCGAATATCATGCACAGTAAAATTCATTAGCTCAAATCCTGAAAAGTATCTTTGGTTGATCATCAGAACGGAAGTGTACCTACTCTTATGAATATTTCAGTATTTCCATAAAATTTATTATCATCTTCAAGGAAAAGTTACAAGAAGTTATATGATAACAGTAATTTTCTTTTATTTATTTCATACACTATTCTACAGGATGAACCCAATTACAGATACGGAGAAAGAGTGGCATTTACAAATATGTACTTCCATAATATAATTTGTGAATTTTTATTAAAAACATTAAAAACGGAGTGTTGAGATGAAAGGCGAAACTATTCCTAGATGACCGTCTAGAAACCCAAAAATTCAACAAAGAATTGAGGGCAGGTAATGATATTGCTTATAACCTTGACTAAAAAAAGAAATGAATGATATTCACGCCTTACCTCGAGACTACAAAAATTGAGTGTTTCAAGTAATTTATGATAGGGTATCCCTACAGTAGGATACGTGGCTTCAAGTTTAAAAGACATATATTTCAGAAAGCGCCTCTGTAGAGCTTCTAGTTGATTTATATGTACCTGATAGTAGAGACTCCACACAACAGATGCACATTCCAGCCTAGATCTAACAAACGTGAAATTAAGTAATTTCAATGTTGAAGCTTTTTTCGAAGTCTTTTGTATTTCCTACTAAGAATCCATACATGCGATAATCAGAATAGTGTCAATATGTTTATTGACACTACTCACCTAGATCAGTGAGTGTGTCAGGACGTTCCATAACTTGATTGTTTATGACGTAGTTGTGTAATGTCAGATTCGTTTTCAGTGAGTAAGATATTACATCACATTTAGATATGTTGAGAGATGGATTATTCTTCCGACACCATGTAGCAACACGATTTAAATTCAGGGCAAGACGTTCGCAATCATTAGACCATGTTATATTGTGATAGAATTTCAAGTAATCTGCGTATAAAGGGAAATTGACATCAATCTGAGCTCCGATATCATTGACAAACATATCGAACAGTAGGAGTCCTAGGTTTCACCCTTGTGTCACATCAGAAGTGGCTACATATTCAACAGATTTGAGGCCATTGAGTTAGACATACTGCTTACGGTTGTAAAAATACAATTTGACGAAAGTAATTGAGTCATTGGATAACCCAAAATTCGAAAGCTTGTTGAACAGGATACTATAGTCAAATCTGTCGAACACTTTAGAAAAATCAGTGTAGATGACATCAGTCTAAGACTGACAATCAATACCCTCCGTAATATAGTGAGTGATTGTGATTTTTTTTATATGTGCTAAAAGTTAAAATTTATTGTGGCTGAGGATGACGGTGTCAAAAAGATGTGAAAACTGGAATTCTCACTGATGCCAGAGAATTAATTGAAATTTCGATTTTGTTTTAATTTATAATTTACCAGTAGAAGACCATGTGCTTGGTACCAAAAAGAGAAAGAGAGAAGAAACGAGACAATTACATGAGTCATGGACTTCAGTTTGAGTATATGTTGTTTGTTTTTTTGTCTATGTTGGAACTATGGAACAATTGGAACAGTTCTGATGCAAGAGTGATGATACGTATGCTGTTAATGTATGAATGACAATAAAAAATCTCAATGTCAACTGTATGCAAATTTAAATTAGATCAATAGAAATTTATGAATATTTTCATCACTGTCGAGCAAAAATATAAAAATTTCACAGAGGTGTTTGATATGAGGCAGTTTCCTAATAGTAATATAAATGACATTTTCAGAAACTTCCTTTGAATACACGATTACTGAAAACACATCTCCCAGAATGTAATGTACTATCACTCTTGTGAGAACTGATCCTACTTCTAAGTGATCGTGATATTTGAATGATATATCCACTTCCACAATTTATTCATGGAATTGGGTAGAGTGATTCTAATTGAAAATTCATAGAAGTTTCATCTTTCACATTCAAAATTTGGAAAATTCTCCTCAACTTAGGCGTTACATCATTGATAGAACAAAATATGATGTGGAGATCTAGGTTCTACTCAAACTGAACGTGTCATCCTGTTGTATGTCCTTTTATACGGTCCAAATGCCTCAATTCAGGTACTCCAGGTACTTTAGGTAAATTTGCCTGTATTTTGATTACATCGGGTACTATTCTTTGTGTTGGATCTTCTCTAGGTTTACTGTTTCTAGGAGTGTGAATTGATTTGTTTAAAATATTGAATGTTAAGTCTTGTTGTAAATTTGATTTTGATTTGTACTTGTTCCTCGATGAGTGATTTATGACTGTTAAATTCATGGATGTTAAAGTTTTCCCAAATGTCCATGCGGTTTCCCTTATTGACTTGTTTATGTTCTCTGGTGGGGGGAAATTATGTTTGTGTTGCGAGGTTTGATTTATAAACTATTGGGTTAATGTATGCCTTTTTGTGCTCATCGTACCTTTGGATCAGTTTTTTCTTGGTTTGGCCTATATAGAATTTGTTGCAGTCCGAGCATTGTAAACTGTATATCCCGTTTTGGTGTTTGTCTTCTTCTTTTCCATAGTTATTTATTTTTTGTGTTATTTTCGTGTTTGGCTTGTATGTGATATTGATGTTCAGTGTCTTGAAGACGTTTGTTAGCTTTTTGGTTTGGTGTTCTACGTAGGTAAATGATGTCCATCGCTGTATTGTTTTCTCTGTTGGGTTGGCTTGATCCTTGTTCTGTATTTTTTGTTTGATTATGTTTTCTAATTCACCTATCATCTTTTGGGTGTATCCGTTCTCGTTCGCTATTTGGTACCTATATGATTTTTCGTTCTTTGTTTCGGGCTTCATTGCTGAGTGGTATCCTTAACATTTCATATATGAATGCTATAGGCAGCCATTTTGTGAGATGTTAGGTGGTTTGAACTTGCGGGTATGGTGGAGCTTGTTTTTGTAGGTTTCCTTTATATTGCCATTTGAAATTGTGTTTTGTTGTGGTTATATCCGATGGTTATGTCCAGGTAGTTGAGTTTTGAGTTGTGCTCTTCATCAATGCTGAAGAATAGTTTTTGATTTATTCCGTTAATTTCTTTTGTTATTTGATCTATTCTTATTCCATTGATTTGTGATATGTACAGTCCATCGTTAACGTATCTGAACCATTCTCCTTTTCCATCATGTGTTTTTATTATTGTTAAGATTTTCATTACTATGCTTTGCAGGTATATTTCGGATATAATGCTAGATAGTGGGGATCCCATCGCTAGTCCATCTGTTTGTTTATAAATTTTTCCTTCATATTCGAAATAATTTTGTGTGAGTTTTGTATTTAGATTGTGTTCCATTTGGTTAATGTATGTTTTGTCTGTGTTTTGCTGTTTTAGTTTATCAGATATGATGTTTATACTTTCGTTGACTGGTATGTCGAATGAGAATAGTTTAGTGTTCGGGCTGACCTTTGTCGATAAGATTCTGTCTGTGAGTTCCATTGAATTTTTGACGCTGTGCTTGTTGTTCATGTTGATTTTGTTATTCAGTTCATCGGCTATGATTTTTGAAATTTGGTATGAAGGTGCTTTGGTAAAATTGATAACCGGTCTTATAGGTTTATTTTCCTTATGTATCTTTATCTGTGCGTTGAGTTTTGGTGCTTTTGGGTTGTCGACTGTGTATCTGTTCAATGTTTTGTTGTTAAAGATCTGTTCGTTGGATTATATCAGGCTATTGATTTGTCTTTCAAATTTTGTGGTTGGGTACTAGAATCGTACTAGAATCGTTTTCCGTTATGTAATTGTTCACTGTTATACTTAATTCCTGTTTTTCAATAATAACTATGGAACGCCGTTTTACTTTTTATTGTCACAAAAATTCATTCCTCAATTTTTTCAACTAATAATTTAGTTGTTTGAATTTAATTGATTCATGCATTTGTTCGACACATTAAAAAGGATTGTTTGCAAAATTTATTCTATTTTAAATGACACTTGATGAAACAATATTGTGTCAGAGTATTGGAAAATGGAACGCCAATTTACTATATATTATGCTGAAAAATAATCTATATACATATAGTTCAAGTCAGCAATGAACAAACATTTTTATTCAACAATCAATGGAATGTATTATTCGAGTCAATTCAACAAACGTTTCAATTCCACATGTAATTTTGACCTTCGAATAAAATGTTAGTTATTTATATGACTGTTGAATTAAAATGAAACTTTAAATTCACTTTCTAAAAGTAAGTTTGGGAATGAAATTTCAATGAATATATTTGAATGACTGTCAAAGTTTTACCATGTTTTACATTGTTGGTAATAAAAATAGACTTTCGTTTGTCTGAAAATATAGCAAATTAACTTTCCATACTAAATATTTTTCTATGACTACTAAAGATTGTTATATTTCAATTTTATTGAAAGTGTTGAATATTTCCAACATTCACGGCGTGGCTCGCTGTTTTACTTTCTATTGGTATTTTGTAAAAATGAATTGTTTTGACTGTTGCATTTAGGTGATACATGAATTAAATTGATAGTTGATAATGTTCATTCGTCGCTGCGGTCCAACGGATTATTACCATACTATGACCAACGCCATGTATATATGCAGTTGAGTAGTTCCATAAAAATACGCCCGACGTCAGCGCCGAATAAAAATGATCATTAATCAATTCAATTCATGTATCACTGAAATTCAACAAACAAAATAATTCATCTTCTTTCAAATGAATATTAATAAAATTCTTTCAGGAAAGAATTGAATTAGTTTTTTGATAATTTTTATTCGGCGCTGCGGTCGAACGGATTATGGTCATACTAGTTCCTCTTACAGTTTTCTTGCTTGGAGTCTGTAAAATGTCACCAAGTTGTCGTTAGTGTTACTATTCTGTGGTTAGTGTCTTGTTTGATTGTATATAGATGGCAAATGTTATGCGACAGTTGAGAAACACATTGTAGACTGTGTCTAACGTAAGATGTCTAGACATCTTAGTCTAACGTAAGCACAGCTTATAGTTCAGAGTTGCCAACCGTGGCGGAAAACCGCTACCGTAGCGGAATTTACTCGACGGTAGCGGCGTTGCGGATTTGAACATAAAGTAGCTGATTTTCTACAAATAATCAATATTGAAAAAAATATGGGAGAAGAAGAGGCAGTGGAAGCTGACAAATGACAATTGTATAACTGAATGCAGTCAATACGTTATAGTCTTAGTAGCTGAAGCCATTACATGATGAAAGAGAAGGAAGAATATTTTTGATATTTTCATAAATATCATAAACCATATAACCTCCACTATTTTGGAATCTATTTTTAATATTACAATAAATAATGAAATTTGGAACAGACATGGATTACAAATCAATTCAAAGAACTAAGATTATAAAAAAATTATAAAAAAAAGGAAGAAAAAAAATCATATCAAAGGTGCTGCTTCGTTCCCTCCTGTTCATAAAAGAGGACATACGCCTCATCGCTCACAAGTGATTTTGGGGAAATTGGGAACACGTATGAATCGTTGGAACTGAAGGTCTAAGCTGTCTCGAGTATTATGAATGATATGGAACAAATCTGATTGTGTCTCGAGAGAAAGAGCTACCGCAGTTGAAATTGACGGGAACGGTTCATGTTCAAAAAAATACAAAAAGTTTCGAAAACAAACTTTTTCTCAACATTAGTGGTCTAACTTAAATTTGAAAGGATGGATTAGACCTGTCGCGAATGATCGTCCAAGAGCTCAGTGTGATTATACGTATGTGAACAAATTGATATTTATTTTTACTTTCCAAAATCATTATTTCAAGCCAAGAAATATTTGGTCAAGAAGAAAGCTTTCAAAAATTAACTGCTGTAAATTTAGAAAATTCAAACAGATAGAATATTTATTACTACTATTTTTGAGTTCTACCGTCATTTTATTCATAACAGAATTAGCGTATTACTAACACTTTCAATGACAACTTATAGCGTTGAATTATTTTTCTATGTGTTTACATTACTGTTACAGCGGTTATCGTGAAAATGAGGATGATCCAAATCCCATTGTAATCCAAGTAATCTTGTGAATATAGGTATGTAGAAAGATTTCATCAACAGTTATGGGTAATAGCGTTTCGATGGCCAAGGCCAAATAAGCAAGGTTGAAGCACAGAACACCCTAACTTAGGTGTTTTGTGGTTGAAGGACGATTAATTCTAATGAATATAAGAAGATACGAAGTTCTGGAACCGCTCAACTTTTGAAAATTTTGTTTAATGATACTCGTAAATAAATTGAAACATATTGAATTTAGGTATATACTCAATAAGATCACTATTATAATACGCTTGTTCTGTTGAATTGTAGTCTCTCAAGTATGCACACTATCGATTCACAGCTGTTGTTCAAAGGTAAGTATAACATTCTAACATCTTAGATTGAAAATAATTAATTTTAGGTGCGGGTGTAATTCTCAATACAGTGATAGTCGTTGCAGACCTTCAATTCAACTAAAAGTAAGGTCAAGGATTATCTTGATGAGTATTAATGGTTATTACAGTTATCTCTCACACAGTATAAAAGAATTTCCCAGAAATGTGTATGGTTAGAAACTATCTTGGGAAAACATGGGCTCTACAGGATTATCATATCAGGAAGCCTCAAAGATAATATAAAGAAGCAATATTCAGCATAGAGCGTGCATCGAGGCAAAAAGCAAGTGGCATTCAATCATAACTGTACTATGGTTCTCCAACTAGATGTATAATGTAATCGAAGCTTTATGGTCAAAAATGAAAGCAAACACAATCTGAAAATAAATACATGTCAAAGCATTTTTATGAACAGGAAGGTTCAAAAATTGTCAAAAATGAAAGCAAACACAATCTGGAAATAAATACATGTCAAAGCATTTTTATGAACAGGAAGGTGGGTATTTATAGACTTACAAAATATTTCAACAAATTTCGAATGGACTGTGGTCTTTGAGATGTCTAATCATTTGAAAACTTTGTCTTCAGTATGGAAATGCTAATTTTATCCCACAATAAATCCTAAGAAAGAAGATTTTCCTTTAAATCTGCAAATTTTTAGTTTGGTATGAAATGAAAGAGGATAATTTTCTTTTGCAGTTCAGGTGTGTCTGCTTGGGAAATTTTAATGAAATATATACATCAAGTATCATACAAATCTTTCAGTTATCAGGAATCGATAGATGTTCTCAACTGACAGAAAGTACATTAAGACTTTAGAAAATGAACAAAATTTTCGATAGCACTAATTTATTCAAATGCATCTTCTAGCCAAGAAATAAAATCTTAATATGACTATTGGATAATAATTGTGACCTGTTGAGACAAGGTTAGGTATCAGTTTACCCGCAATTTGTATTTATATTTTAGGTTATGGATATTGAAATTTGAGTTGAAATCGTAAGAAAAAGGCACCTGAAAACGCTGGGAAGTGATTAAACTTCATTCTTGAGAGGGTGTTTGAAACATATAAAACTAGCAAGTATGATTTTTTTTTTCGAAAATTGGTTCACTAGATACCTATACTGCATAGCTGAAGCCTTAATTAAATGGATTTCTTCCCGCCCTTGATATGAGATAAAATATTTTTATTATATTTTGATTAAACGATGATTTTATATATTTTTTTTCTCAACCATGAAAATTACTATTTAATTGAAGTGGAAGGAAAGTGTATACTATTTGCGAATGGTGAAAGAATCAACCTTAACATCGTTAGATTTAAAAGGTAAAACTGGGATAAATGAAAAAATACAGGGCAGTAAAAATGGGTAAAAAACAATGAATTGAACATATAAATCGACGAAAAAAAGTTAAACATTAACGGATTTGTTTGGTTTGACAAATGTCATTTGTCATATATATGTATATATATATTACCCCTCGAGAAACCGTTACTGGTTGCTTTTTTATGAATTGTCCGTTTTTCTTTTGTGAACCTCTCATGTGTGAGGGGAAAAGTCAAAAAACGATGCACTAGAAAATTCAGCCCAGCACGTTTAGTGCTATCCAGAGTAATGTGAATTGTCAGGAATACACCTGTACGTGCTTGTTTTCTTTCTAAATACATTCATCCATATTGGCTTCTCGTTACCAAAACGTCAAGAAATAGAAGTTGTCCTTTATTTTCTAACTCATAAGTGAGTTTTATTGATGGAAATCTATTATTTTAAACGGAAACAAAGTCCTCAATATCCGATTTTTTGTTATCGACTATCGCGAAAACATCATCCATTATACCTTTGCCATATCCTAGTGAAATACTTTTCTTTGGTTTCCATTTCGAATCTGCTCGTGAACAGGTTTGCCAGGTACGGGGAGAAAGGGTTACCCATAACCGATCCCTTCTGTTATTCATAAAAGCAACCTTTTACCTGGAAACGGTTTTGTTTCATATACAAATTAGTGGGTTTCATATACAAATAACGAAATTTATGAATTCGTTTCTGGTGGAACCTCTGACGTAGAATGTTTCTAAAACGAACAAAGATCCGAATAACTTCAAAAATATTTTTGAAAGCAAAAAAGGGAACAACGATAGTGAAGTGGGTACTGAGATACCGTTATATAATGATAGGAATTTATGGCTATTCATAGTAATTGTTGAATTTAAAAATTTTGAAATAAATGAAAATAAAGGGAAAAAATAAAATAGGAATAGAGTTAAATAATGAAGAAAGTGCAAACAATATGCTAATTAATGAAATACTGTTAGTCATGTAACATGTAAAGCAATAGTTAGGGCTGGTTGGCTGTCTTTGTTCATATTTCACTGCCTGAACCACTGAGCCTGCTGTTTTTTGCGAGTGCATTGGCTTAGGATGTGGGGGTTGTGCAAACCGGCCATCGGATGCCTGCTTCCACGTATACGGGAATGACAGAATCACTTATATTATTCCCTAACTGATGACTCAATCCTGAAGTGTGTGTATTCGTGCCGAGAGAATGAATGACACTGAGCCTATCAGCTGCCTCTAACGGAACCTTTGAGATAGCGGGTGCCCTCTCGTCGTAGCATCGCCTTGTCACGGTAATGCGGGGCTCTGTCCTGATTCCTCTTCTGTCCCTAGCTACTCGTGGGAATTTTATGGTCAGAGTAAAGGAGTTCAATCAAACCTCCAGCCAAACATAGCCGTAAACCAGCAGCTCACACCTATTCCAAGGCTGGGAAAACCGTTGATTCTCAGAAGACGAAGACGGCTAACGTCTCGTCGATGAAACAGGAAATAAGGCTGGACTTGGCTCTTCGAAAGCAAAGACAAAAATCGTCTCGACAAAGAGATTCAAAAAACCAGTAGACAACTCAGAGATGGCAGGTGTCCTCACCTCAGCATCTAAGCCTACTCATCTCTCGATCTTGAGAAAGGAGGATGAAGGTGTCTTCAAGGATCCTCCATCTCCCCACACAGCACTAGATATCCATGGAATATTCCCTGTATATCATAAAACGAACGTATATATTCCAAATATTCATAGAATATTCTTGGAATATATACATACCATTAGAATATTCATAGAATATGCTTGAATGAATATGGCAGGATTATTCCCGAAAGAATGTGCATAGAATGTCTATAAATGGATTATTCTCCCTTGAATATTCTATCCACTTTATCCAGTTTCGTACACAAAAGATTTTAAAAAACTTGAAGAAAAAAACAAATTGTACAGTAAATACAATACAACAAAAAATATTTCTTTTCCCCAAGGAAATTATCAAGGATAGAGTTGAAGAAGGAAATACATCGTATATATACTGTATATTGAAAATTGAATAATACTCCGATTAGAATGTTTTAAGAGGGTGAATTCTATAATATAATAATCCACAACTGATTGTAAATGCTCTTCATGAGACGCAAGAAGAAAGTGTTGTTTTCAGTTTCAAATCAAATAGTTCGATGGTGTGTGGAAACAATATGATGAAAATATTAAAATCTGTAAGAAAATTCAAAAAGCAAGATGATGACCTCATGTCCAGACAAAATTAATTTCTATTGAAAGGTTTTCTGAGAGTATCAAATCACTCCACACAAATCATTTCAACTATTTCTTAGGAACTTCAGTTTTTCCACAAGTTCGGAAAAGTTTGTCCAATTCTAAAAGCTCAATGAAACGGATCAAGTAATGAGTACAGACCTATCTCAATACCCAACAAGAATTTCCAAGTTTCTAGAAACAATCTTGTATAGTTTTGTGTTTCAGTCCTCGAAATTTCATGAATTCTAGATCGAATATCATTAATCTAGCTGCTTTCGATTAATATTTGTTAGACAGTTAGTCGATGTGGTGTATACATACTTTTCCCATTTGATAGAATTAACCATAAATTACGCAATTTTTAAGAGTGAACGCGTGCAATATGTTTACTATCATGTGTATTTCGCCACTAGCAAAGTCCTGCAAGGATCTTATCTTGGTTCTTTACTGTTTTTATCATTCATTATCAATTTATGGTAACTCTTCGACTAGCAATAGAATAACTTTTACTGATGATTGAAACTATACAAATCTTTGAACAGTTCAGATGACAGACAGATGTACTATTCTGCGAAAACAGATTGTTTATTTTTATCTAAATGCAAAATTGTGACATTCAGTTGACAAAACAATTCACTTTATGATATTGATAACAATTTATTTCAGAGAATTGATAATATTAGTGATTCAGTAGCCTACTTTAATCATCAACTTACTTTCAAATACCACACTATTCATTATAAACTCAGCTAGCCGCACATATGGTTTCATCATGAAGATCTACAAGAATTTCGCTATCATGATCAGGCTGACTTGTCCGTTTATCAGTTTTATGGGGCCAAAACAAGAATATAGATCCTTGATATGGAATTTAATATACAATCAATACATATAAGCGATTGATATAGTCCGAAATGAATTCTTAAAGTTCCTCAGTTTTAGAATCACCGTTACTTATCCCTCCAAAAAATTGTAATTACTGCAATCTGCTATGTAGATTCAAATTTGTGTTACTGAAGAAACGCTGAAATCAGGTATTTTTCATTTGAGCTATTGAATGGCAAGATAGACTGTTTTGCACTACTATCAGAAATTGATATCTTTGTTTCAAGAATATTATTCAGTCACAATAGTAGTGTGACATTACGTGAGGGACTCGGGTGGTAGTGTGTGTAGCGAGTAAAGCGATTCACTTACACCAGAGGTTAATTATCTCGTACTTTTATGAATTATTTCAAGCACTCTTTAGATTTCTACTGATGACAATTGAAATGTTTTTCACGTTCATAGTTCAGACTTTGGAGACTCCGAATGAAAATTAATTTTTCCTTTCTTCCATTGGCATACTGTAAGTACATTGCACAACTTTTTGAGGACCTAAAAGAAAACCCGGGATCATCTGGAGTTTATCGTTGCTTGAAGATTATTTTAATTACGATTTAAATGATTTGATGACTGGCGCCCTTTCTGACAAATTGAAAAAAGCATCACACTTATCTAGAAACCCATACCCTGTTTCCGACTTTTAAGTAGCGTGGCTATGGCAAAAAATTCTCGAAATCTTCAAGTTCGAATGTCACAAGAAGGTAAGACTCTGATGAAAGATTTTTATTGAGCGTTTACAGTGCCACGATGTTATTTACAACTCCTTAACATCAACATAGGTTCTAGTCGAAATTTCGTCCTCCCCCCGCACGCGGGTAGTCTAACCCTCATTTCTGGAGCTACAGCCACCACATCACCTTCACACCGTATTCCACCTTCTTTGGCACTTCTCAGTTTATTGATCGACAATTTTCTTATAAAAAACTTGATTCAGCAATGGATTCGTATTCTGATAACGTTGTAAGGTTATAAACCAGCGACATTTAAGAAAAAAGCTGCAAAAAATGCTCCGTCCAATAATAGTTTTCCATAGAAAAATGTGGATTATTGATTGAAGAAGGTGAAATAGGATACGGAGGTGATGAAAATTTTCATAATCAATTAATTCTGAGA
>NW_019293779.1:7509-24404 GCF_000500325.1 Leptinotarsa decemlineata
ATAATAATAATAATAATAATCGTCTTTATTGTTACCCAGCTGTAGTTACATACAAATATTTAAATAAATTAGAGAGCTAGTTGCTGATATAACAAAAGGCGAAGTTCAACTTAGTTAGCACAAGTGCTACTGAGATGCTACTGATTAATATGTTTTCAAATGAAAATTAGAAAGACATCTAGTGAAAACTGCATCGACCGTTGTTCTGTTTTGTGATAGGCTCGTTTCGATTATTATTCATTTGTAGTTCTAATTTATTTTATAGAACGTTTACGAAGATTTGTCCATTTCCGGACGCGAAATTAAAATTGAAGTCTCCTGTTGAAATAAGTGGCTGGAATCAGAGCCTACTCGACCGTAAATGTGTGTCGCACCTTTCTTTCCCCTACAGTAAAATACGAAACGTAACTCTTTCTCTTTCATTCTTTACTAACCCAAACCTCCCTCTCAAATTCCGTTCCCTCGCCCGATCATACTTTGTAACGCTTTCATCACGCATTCACCAGCTTACTCTCTAAGTCAAGCGCGCATAAAGATGTTCAACTTCGACGTTCGCCTCGCCCGATAACACTTTTCGTAACGCTTTCTTCACGAATTCACCAGCTCACTCCCCAAGTCAAACGTGCATGAAGGAGTTTTACTTCAACGTTCGCCTCGCCCGATCTCACTTTTTGTAACGCTTTCGTAACTCATTCACCAGCTTACTCCCCAAGTCAAGCGCGCGTAAAGAAGTTTCATTACAAAAAAGTTACCTATCTTTCTGAATGTATTTCATGATGAGAAGATTTTTGACTTATTAGTTTTTCATCTTCATACAAAACATGTGGGAATATTATGAAGGAAAATTCCTTTGAATATAGAATAAATAAAATAACTTTCGTCTGATTTCTACCAAGTTTATTATTTGTTACGACTGGATCATTTTCAAGACCATTTCAAAGTTATTTTCTTTATTCTCTATCCAATATGAATTTCTACAAAATCTTTGTAAATAATTCATTCTGAACATGATTGTTTTCGTTAATCATCGGAAGTTCTCATCATTTTTTATATGAACATGAACCTTCCTTTCTCAGGTTCGATACCTGATTTGGAAAATCAATCTATCTTGAAAATATATGCCTTTCAACGTATTCCATAAGATTATAGAAATGACAAGTCAAGACCAAATGAGTTGAATAAGCATCATTATTGGTGTATTAATCAGGCTCCATTAATTTTTTGCGCGATTTGCTATAAATATTTGGTCAATTTTTGGAGTTGTTAGTGTTGTTGAATCCCTTTATTCCTTTGAACCTTTTTAGGAAAGATGACAGTCACGTGACGAAATATCAATGCTCTCAGAATATAGTTTCTCATGAAATATCAATATAAAACTATCATGAAGTTCCGATTCCGGATGCTATCGAGAGATATATTTCTCAAGTCGAATTACTCAAGATCCAATAACATGCGTCCACCTAAAACCCATCTCGTCTCTCCCCAGGCCTGCATACAGAAAGCTCAAAATCAAACTCTATCGGCGACCGCCTGCAGAACTTTCTGTATTCAATATCGTTCCCAATGCGAGGCTTTATTTTACGTTGAAAAAGATCAAGCGAAACCCGATTCAAATCTGGAAAATAGAAGATTAAGTATTCATTGTGTTTGAATCCTCTCGAATCTCGAATCGATTTGAAGGGTCATAAAAAGGAAAAGGCTATTTGTTTTTAAAATTTACTGCAACTTTGTTTCTGGGAGTAGGAAATTCGGGTTGTTCTTGTCTGGGATCGCTTTTTGTGAGAGGATGTATCAGATAAGCGTTTGTACATGCATGGGGTCGTTCGAGAAGACGATAGGTGTGTATTGGGGTTCAAAAGAGCTTTGTAGATCGTTTTGTTTTGTGAATGGAATGTTAACAAGGAAATAATGAGAAATTTTGAATTGATGCTTACTGAGAATAAAAAAATCATCTCTGCTTGAAAACCAGTTCTTTGGTAAATGGTGATATTTTGAATCTCACAACGTCATTATAATATTAGAATATCCGAAACGTTGGTTTTGAAGATATCTGACCATCTGAATCATTTCCAAGAACAAAATGAGAAAAGTAATAGTTCGCTGAGCAAGTCAACTTCAAATTGATCATTATCCTATTGATAACTTCAATTAGAAATTCGAAATTGTATGTTAATCATTTGTCATAAAAGTTATACTTCTGTAATTAAATCACCTTTGACTTCATTCAATGGTACATTTGATTATTTTTGAATTGCCACAATTCTAAGATAGTTCTTTGAATAAATTTCTTTGCATATGTTTATGTAAAAAGCAAACTGAGACCAGGCTGAAAAGATAAATAGAGACATCTATTGAAAACACATTTTCCTCACCGAAATACAGTCGACGCACGTTTCGCTAACCAAATTAGTATCATCAGGAGAGACGACTCCTGATGATGCGAAACGCGCTTCTTTAAATACCAATTTTTTTCAGGTGAGGAAAAAGCATTTTCAAAAATTTCACTTTACGCAAGAGGTTTTAAATTCCACCTATCAAGGTGAGGGCATATTACATATTTATGCTGATGCACTAAAACCCAACTGCGAACAGCACCACTAAATAAAAAAGTCATATTTCTTGTTTCTTGAGTGGTTGATTTTCATAATTTTTATGTTTTATCTCTCCCTGAAATGAGGATATCAAGATTCAAAAATTTACATTCAACCCAAGATATATTTCGTTTATTTTTCTGATTGATTCGGCCGTTACTTGATGTAGATACATAGTAATTTCATAAAGTACACCTTACGATTTGATCTACAAAAACTTTATTTGAGAAATATATCACGACATGCTTCACTAACATAGTAGAATCTTCAACAGTGATTTGAATACTACAAGTTGCTCCTCAAGCTATTATTTATATACCACAGGTAACTACAAATCACCTAAACCTCTACAATTTTTATGAACCTGGGGTACGTCTTCAATTCTGATTACCTCACTTCCACATTAATAATAATACTTTCTTGGTTTTTTTTTAAGAAAACAAGTTTGAATAGATCACAATAATGGTGATCTATTCAAATCCAGTTGGTCGTAATTAGAATGTTTACATTTTTAAGTTCAATAATTTCCACTGCTCCCAAATGATTCAGTTTCGAACTTTTATTTTCTATCTATAAGATTTCGATATCATGTAAGATTTTGATATCATTCGGTTCCATTCGAAGACCGTGAAACCTTGCTTTGTTGGGTCCTCTGTAATATATGCTGCCTCCACATCTTCCGATATTCCGCGTATTCCGCATCTTTTTTATGCTGTAGGTATTGAAAGTTCAGTTTATGTTCTTTCATGAATTCGGTCGCTTCCCTCCATTCGGCCTCTTTGCTGATGTGGATATAGACGCCATCCTTTGTCAGTCTGGCTCTGTGGTATTGGATTCGCATTCTCTCTAATTCTATCGTTTCATCGTTATGCATCGTGTATCGCTATTGGTGGAGGCTTGCCATGATCAGTATTCGAACCCGTGTTCGTATTCGTATCTGTATTATTAACGGTTGGTATCACTTCTTCAGTATTTGGCATTCCTTACTTAGCTGTTGGGCAGGCTGGTACAGTTGGTATCACAGTTTTTTTTTGTGAAGTTGGTTCCATTTTTTCAGGTATCATTTTTTCACTTGGGGTTGGCCACATTTCTTCAATGTTTACCGTTTCCGTCTCCATTGAGTAATGATTGTTATTTTTGCCTTTATAGCTTTTTCGTGGACTATGCACCTTCTGGTGAGGCGAATTGGCTTCCTTTTTATTTATGAAACCGTCCTCCGACTGAGTTCCTGAGTTTTCTTTCGTGTCTGATAGCCGCTTGGTTTGTCGCTGTTCTTCTTTTTCATGATCTTTATCATCTTGGAAGTCTGCTTTGGGTTCTTCTGACTTTTCAGCTTCTTCAGCCTATGTGCCAGGCTAGGGCTTGAACCACCGACCAACACGGCAGTCAATTCGAGTGAGTGAACAAAGCACCCACTTCGAACCGCCTGGCTACCGACCGACCAAGCATAGTTTCGAAGAATCTTTTCATAATTGAATTTGTAAGTTATATACTCCCAAAATAGGTTCAGATATATATTATTCTAATCGGTCAGCTGAAAGGAGATGATTTTATAGGAATATCAATCTTTTCATTTAATGAAAAATCGTTTATATGGATTTGAGTTATCAAAAACGTGGGAGAGAACTTTTATTTTTCCCGTACTTCAACGAAACATTTAATGAATTGCCAAGCGTCATTAAATTTGGTTCATACATCTTTTTCTGTTTACGACTCCTAACTTGAGGAGCACCGAAAACGAATAAAAAGAAAACGTGTTCGCAAGAGCCGTAATAAAATGTTAGTTTTAGGTAGCGCTCATTAAAACTTTGGGAACTTCCAAGTTGCAGACTAGTTCCGAGGAAAAACTATTTGGCAAGACATTGTGCTGAAATGGATGGTTGCTTGTTAAACGGTTCAATGAGATGGAATAGTTCTTGTTAATGTTACGGAGCAGCTATAATAAGGAGGCGAAGTTCATTCATAGCATTTAATGATTGGATTCTCGAGAATTTCTGGTTCGTCGATATATTAGAAGAAGTATCATTATTCCTTTGTTCAGGAGACGATCACCGCGTTTTCTTAGATTTGTCAAATTCAGGAAACGATAGATCAGATAGAATGGGGAGATTTGTGATATGTGTGATATGTGTGATATTGTTAAGTGTCAGTTAACTGAAAACTAATTACAACTTTCAAGCTAACCATTCAATTTTCCTCTTGAACTTTGCAATTCCGGACCCCTGTGGATGATATGAAATTTTTGTTTAGAACCAGATATAATGATGTCAGGACAGAAAATTCCGCTTTCTACTTTAATAAGTTGGGTTGAACACCAATATGTCTTGGCAAAATCATGTCACTGGAATTGCATAGGCTGCTTCTCAAAAGCTTGGAACACTGTTTCGAACCAGAAAACTGTATACACCTCATCAACTTTTGATGCTTTATAAAGCTCAGATCAGACCTTCTTTGGAGTATTGTTCTCATGTATGTAGCTCCGCTCCTCATCATACTCTGAAGCTGCTGGATTCCATTCAGAAAGGAGCCATCTTTTGATTGGAAACGCGAACATCAATTGCAACCTTGATAGTCTGGAACATCGAAAAAATGTTGAGGATATGTATCTCTTCTATAGATACCTTCACGGGAAGTGTTCAAGTGACTTGACACATTTGATTTCACCAAAAACAGTACATATCAGAAATACGCTTTGAACTGTGACTGCTCATCATTTTGAGGTTCGACTCAGTATACCTCGAACTTCAAGGAAAAAGAAATCAATAGGGGAGCCAAGTACTTCATAAGAACGATTACCTCAAAATTCTATACTTGATTTTTCACCAAACTACATTAATTGCTTGAAAGATTTTGTTTTCTCTCAGTGTAACATAAATTTCAACAATTTCGTCCAATGCAACAATTACAATTCCAACAAATAACTCAATGAAACTTGTCATATCGATCACCTACAAAGTATAGAGTTTCTCCTACAGCTATAATCCTTGAAAACATTGGCTCTTCTAGAGTTTCAGTGAGCAATATTGAGCTATGTTATTACTGTTATAGTTCTCAAATCATCTTGATACGATTTGAAATTGTACGGAAACACAATAAAGTGGAATTCCAATAGTTAATGATCTTTCTCTACCTGAATTCAAACAGACATATACTGAAATATTTGGGTTCATATCCTTTCACAATGTGAAAAAAAAAACTATATCAATAGAGAAACAGCTGATTCAACATCGTTCATTCATTATGCTGCGAAAGGTAATGAAGTATCCGTAATGGTTCGCTGGTGAAGGTGAATTAATTCTGAAATTAAATCGAGTAGATATGTTTTAAGAAAATGTCATATTCAAAACTATTTCGAAGTTATGGAGAGAATGAGAGTGTTACCAGGATAACTTTCAATGATCAAAATCATTGGTTCAGTTAGTTTTTGAATGAGTGATAAAAGAAAAATTACGTCTAAGACTGAAATCTATGCTGTATATATTATCAACACAGTTTTTGATTGACAAGAACTCAGAGTTACATATTACTGCAATCGACACATTGAACATTGAGTATTGTACCTGTGAATGAAAACTCCAATTGAGATTGTCTGACATTCTCTGAGATCACTCTAATTTCATCATCCGCAAAATTCTCGTTTTCTGAAATAACAGCAAATAAAGGTTATCAACTTTACTGTGCTCATCATTTCAACTTTATACATTATTCATCTTGCTACCATCATTTACAATCATATTACTATCATTGAATTGCAAATGATCATTGTTACGTTTTTACCAGTTGGTTACCAATAATTGACAACCCTGAACAATAAACAAACTAAACTTCACTCCAGTTTTGATACAACAAAACACGCTATTTTGAAGTTCAACTATTATTCAAATGTTCACCGTCTAATTAGATCGCCCACGTACCTCTCTGTAACTTCCACTCGAATCTCTCGATGGGCAAGTGTATGGCACTGAAATATTTCTCGGAATTCCATCGAAGCCGATAGTATTATTCTTGCTACATCTAGAATGGCAGCGAACATCGAAGATTCGCGCGCTCTTAGCTACGGCACAATTGGTTCATGTCTACCAGTGGGGGCCGGCGTTATTTTCTTCAAGGCATGATTTACAACATTATATTTATTTCCTGAGAATTGAAAAAATTCCTAGATATTAGAGGTTCAGACTCCTATTATCTGAAAATATGCAGGTCATAATAGGAGGAATAAGCGAATTCTACTCCGGAAATCAACTGTTCAGTTAGGAATCCCATAAGTCATCATATGGACTCAGTTCTGAAGCTTTGGATGAATTTTCTCACCTGCTTGTTTCAATCAAATTGAATTGTCGATGAAAAACTTTTATGAAATTCAATCCAAGGATTGTATTGGTTCAATGAGGAGTAATCCATGTAACTTATTGATAAAAAATTCAAGCCTATTTTGCAAAGTGTATCTGAATGTATCTGAAAAAGGTTTCATAGTATGAAGCGTAAAGCATGAAGAGTTTCAATCAAAATCATGATTTTGTTGCAAAATGTCCTACAATTAACCGAATGATTGTGTTTTTACTAATCGAAGGCAGCGATATTCTCATTCACTTCGTTCTCTTGGAATTACTGCCATTGTTCCTAGTACTCAAAGGCCAAGTATCATGTTTCACAATTAGAGTCATTTGTCTGAGCCTCATTCAATCTTTGAGAGAAAATATGATGAAAATATGATGATGCGTTATCACTACTATTTCAATTCACCACCAACTCTTTTACCACCACTTTCTTCACACTTTCATAACTATATTTTGGAAAACGAATATCATATCATGAACAAGCCCTATATGAGCTGCCTAATCCAGGAAAACAGGAAGGTTCTTACTGAGACACCTGAAGAAGAACCTTGTTTTCTGCAGAGAAGATATATCCAATCATTGATTTGAACATTCAGCTGGTAACCAAAGTGAAATCTCTTCTTATGAAGTGGATAACATTCAATAGGTTCCAAGGAAGATAAAAGGATCTCACTAGACGAAATTTACTTGAATATTCGTTCAGACCATAAATGTATGCAATCTGTGCAAAGTTTGCATATTTGGAGATTGTTTATATTTCTATATCCTGTGATTGTCTCAATTTCGATGTCTATAAACTTGGAATATCAAAAGATGGAATTCTGAATATTGAGTGTTTTTGTTTCAGAATATTGAATTTGAGGTTGGAACATCTTTCAATTCATGTATTGACTTGAATGAATTTGAATTATTTCATGATTATTTTCTATATTTAACAATATATCCAATCATCAAAATGAAATCTCCTCTTATGAAGTGAATAACATTCAATAGGTTCTAAGGAAGATAGAAGAATCTCACTAGACAAAACCCCCTTGAATATTCGTTCAGACCAATAATGTATATTGAGAAAACAAGCCAGAAAAAACGTTGAATAAAGTCGATATCAGGAAAAATGAAAAATATATTCCTGCAGAGCTTCGGTAAAGACACCATAATTTTTTCATCGAACAGACCTTTTTTTATTTTTATTTTCCTGCTACCTTGGCATCTGTTTGACTTGTCCATTTAGTCCAAGTTTCCAGACTTGCAGCCTCTCGGGCTTATTGCGTTTATTCTCCCATCTTCTCATTACACACATTCCATTAGTCTCGTTCCCTGTACTTGTTTGTAAAGGTTCCGTGTTGGATGTTCGTCATATTCTTCTGGGCGTAATTTCGTACGTCCATATATTGACTGCCTCCTGTGATTCATTGCCTCACATTCGCATAAAATGTGTAGAGCTACATTTTATTCAGGTGTCCTCTGAGCGGACAAAGATCGTTAGTAGCCCTGTAATTATTCTGAGCCGATCCCTACTATATTGAAGTAGTTCTTCGATTCTTTTCTCGGAAGGTTCCCTAATGAAGGTTCTACTGTGTTTGTTGCCAGGTACTTTTGTCCAGTACTCTGTGTGCTTCTTATTGGTCCATGTCCTAATCTGGTTTCTTACCAATGATTCTGGTACCCCCAGAGCTGGTTCAGGACCTAAATATGAAGTTGATTATCCGCGTCTAGCGCATTCATCAGCTTTATCATCACCTGTGATTCCTGAATGCCCTGATACCCAGTACAAAGTTAATTTGTTCCTGTTTGCAAGTTCATTCAGTTCTTCATGGCATTCCCAGACCAGTTTTGATGTCACCTTCGGGTTTGTCAGATCCCCTAGTGCGCTCTTGCTGTCTGTAAAAATATTGATCCGCTCATTTATTTGAGGTCTCAATTTAATTAGCGTTGCACACTGCAAGAAAGCATACACTTCCTCCTGAAAAACGGATGTGTATAGTCCTAGCGGATAGCTGTAGTTTAAATGTCTATCCGCTCGGTATATTTCAGCTTCCTTTCCATGTTTGGTCTTCAATCCATCTGAATACCAGGTGTTTTTTCCAAACATATTTTCGGGGTGACTAATGGTCTTCCACCCTTCACGGCTTATACTTTTGGCCGTGAAGTTTGTGTTAAAGGTTTACTTCGGTGTTATGTGGTCCGTGCACATATTTAATATGTGCTCCTCCACTTGTTCCGAAATTTCTGTTCGGTCCGATCTTTCATAGTTTGGTGAGTTATCCATTCTGAATTGGCCCATCCTGGCCTCCTTTACACAAGGAGGTAGATTCAGGAGTTTCTCCAATGCAGCTGTTAAGGTAGTTCTCATTGCTCCCGTCATTCCCAAACATGCAAGTCTTTGCACCTTGCCTAGTTTGTTGATGGCGGTCGCCTGCTTCATCTTTGGCCACCAGATCAGAGATGCGTATGTTATCATGGGTTCAACCACCATCGTGTATTGCCAATATACCATGTCTGGTTTCAGCCCCCATGTTTTTTCATAGGTGCGTCTGACGAGCTTTCCTCTTTATCCTGCCCAAGTATTGGTTCTAGGTCAGTTTGGAATCTAGAATTACTTCAAGATATTCAACCTCCCCCGACACTAGTATTTCTTCACCTTGAAGTTTTAGAGGTCCGAGACCCTCCGTTTTAGTCTTCTTGGTGAATGCTACTATGGTCGATTTGGATGAGCTTATATTAAGCCCTTCTTCTTCAGTCCATCTTGTTATAATATTCAGGGCCTGCTGCATGCATCTCTCCACTACATTATTGTATTCATCATGGACTAAGATGACTAAGTCGTCTGCATAGCCCAGTGCTTTATACCCATTGTGGTCCAAGAGATATAATAGCTCGTCCATTACAAGGTTCCATAACAAAGGGGATAGAACCCTACCCCTGAGGACAGCCCCTTGCTACCCGTGCCACGACTGTTTCCCCCATAATGGTTGTATATACCAATCTTCCCCTGAGCATGCAGTCTATCCACCTACAGCTTGTCTTGTCGATCCCTCTTCTCCTCGACGCCTGGATGATTGATTCTAACGACGTATTATCAAATGCGCCCTCAATGTCCAAGAAAGCAGCTAAAAGTATATTTTACTTTTTCTATTTCCGACATAGAGCCGTTTCTGTTGACATACCTGACCTGACCTGATACGTCCCTGATATGCCTGTCAAGTAGTTTTTCTAGCGTTTTCAATGCAAATGACATGAGACTAATTGGTCTCAAGGCCTTCGCTGAGCCCTGTCCGATTTTCTCTGATTTCGGAATGAAGGTGGCCCTGATCAGTCTTCAAATTTTTTGTATGTATTCTAGTGCTAAACTTGCTCTGAGAATTATGCATAATTTTTTGAAAAGTATTTCCGGTCCCATTTGAAGCATTACTGGTTATATCCCATCAGGTCCCGGCGACTAATACGGTTCAAATGAGTTTACAGCCCATTTAATTTTCTCCAGATCTATCACCTTCTTTGTCATTTGCCAGTCCTTCCTGGATGCTTTTTTCGGATCCTCGAGTTCTGAATTCGCCCAGGACTCCGGTGTTACATTTGTAATTTCTGACCCGGGAAAGTGTACCCGGAAAAGCTCTCTAATAGTCTTTTCTCCAGTTTTTGTATACTGCCCCGTATTTGTTTTTAGATTATTTATGGAGACCTGAGGTTCCTTCGAGAGTATTTTGTAGAGCCTGGCTCATGCTTGGGTCTGTTCGACCTCCTCACATCACCTTCTCCACGTATTTCTCTTGGATTTTCTCAGGACTTTGTTATACACAGTTAGGGACCTTCTGTATTGGTCCCATGAACCTGATTTCCTTGCACATTTAAAGGCTTCTCTGGTTTTTTGTCTCATCCTCGTCAGGTTTTCATTCCACCAGGGATCTCTGGTTCACTATGGAACAATGTTCGTTGTACGTAGATGTCAAAATCCATGCGGTCTGAACAGGTTTCGAAGTCCACCGAATAGGCCCAGTTTGTTTTCCGGGGATTTTGATATGTTAGGATCAAGGTCTGAATCCCTTCGATTTCAAAGTTCATGTGTCGATGGTCTGAACAACTTTCCTCATCGGACACATTCCATTTCCAAACTTAGTTACTTACAAATGTAGTTCCTATCCTATCACTTTACTACGTCTCGCATTTACGAGACGTCCAAGTTCAAGTTATTTGCCATGATAAACTGTAGTAAGTACTCACTTTTTTCGTTGGGCTTGGTGCTTCCCCAGGTTAGGTAGTGTGCATTGGCATTACAGCCAATTCTAAGTTGTAGTCCATCTGCTTGGCAGGTCCTAACCAACTCTCCCACTTCCCTGGTGGGTGTTGTTGAATCAGCATACCTCCCTTACTGTCGTAAGGGAGGTATGCTGATTCAATGATATTTCTTCAGGTCCGACCCCACCTGCTGTCTTAATTTTGACTGCCGTCAAGTCTCTGGAACACAAATTACTCAACGGTAGTATATTTATTCCTTTACGTATAATTATGCATGTTTTCGAGGTCTCTGAGGTTCTGTTATTATTTCACTCTCCTTTGATGCCCCCCAATCCCATTATATTTCCCCTGTACACCCAGGGTTCTTGTATGAGAGCAATATCAAACCACTCCATTACTTTGGTCAGGACAGCCCCCTTACTGTGTTGCAGGTTTGTTTGTATTACTCTCAATATTGCTGTTGAAGCCCTTCAGGACCTTGAAGGTGACCATGCCCAGCTTATAGTAGGTTTTAAACATGTTCCCCTTCAACTTTCATTCATGGAGAAGGCCAGGATTTGTCCTTTCTCTTCCACTTTTCTGCTCAGGAGGATCCAGTTTTCTACTTCGAGGTCAGAATTCTGAGGCGTTTTCTAACTGTAGCCTCTCCGTCTTTTTGGCCCGAAATGGAGACTAGTATTCTCGGTCTCTTCGGGAGTTCGTTGGCCTCACCACGGTCAAGTTCGCCCCCTCCCAAAGATTGCTCAAGTTTCCAATGCTTTCTCTGAGTTATTCTTTTGTCCCATAATTCGCACAGGTTATCCATAGGACCCCTGCGCCAAATGAAGTCTTTTCAAATTGAAGGTTACCAGATCAGGTCTGCTTGACCCTGACTCAGGATAATCTCAGGGTGTCGCATGTCACTCTCAGGCCCCTAGCAGCCTCACTATAAGTCCCAGTTTCTTTGGAAGCCCTGGATTTTTTCAGTACCTTCTGTGAGGGAGATTTTACATCCTCTCTAAGTCTCGTTTTCGCCCTTTCCACAGAAGTTGCCTTGGTTTTTTCTGTTTTTCTACGGTATTTTGTATATCATGGATTTGCAATCCATGTTCCCGCAGATATTTTCTTTGCTTTCATCAGTTTGCGCCTTTGCGCCCCTGATAGCTTTTTCTTCTGCAGTTCGACTTTCGTCAATCCTGCAGTTAGGCTTTCGGCGGGACTGGTGTTGCCCGCCGTTTGACTATGACTTTCCTGGTCAGCTTGCACTGATTTTGCGAGGAGTCGCTCGAAGAGTCCTCCTCTGATATTATGTTAGTTCTTGTTGTATCCATCCAAGTCTCACGAGTATGGGGAAAAGGGTTTTCCACATCCATGGTGCCCCCTGTATGGATGTAAGGCTGGATATTTTGGGAGGTCGCCTGGTATCCCAAAGTCTCCGTTAGTGATACCTGATGAGGCTCAGGTACCATTCATCCTTTGGCTCGGTTCGCATAACACCTTGGATAAGGCCTGGGTCCTTCTTAGTCTGACTGTTCTGTTACGGCCTCTTCAGCATGGAAGACCCTACCAGCAGCTGAGCTGCCTCCGATATAGCCCGTAACTTCATCACAGTACGCGAGCCCTCCCACCACGACAAGGTGAAGACATTGTTATACACAGTTAGGGACCTTTTGTATTGGTCCAATGAACCTGATTTCCTTGCACATTTAAAGGCTTCTCTAGTTTTTTGTCTCATCCTCGTCAGATTTTCATTCCACCAGGGATCTCTGGTTCACTATGGAACAATGTTCGTTGTACGTAGATGTCAAAATCCATGCGGTCTAAACAGGTTTCGAAGTCCACCGAATAGGCCCAGTTTATTTTCCGGGGATTTTGATATGTTAGGATCGAGGTCTGAATCCCTTCAATTTCAAAGTTCATGTGTCGATGGTCTGAACAACTTTCCTCATCGGACACATTCCATTTCCAAACATAGTTACTTACAAATGTAGTTCCTATCCTATCACTTTAACTACGTCTCGCATTTACGAGACGTCCAAGTTCAAGTTATTTGCCATGATAAACTGTAGTAAGTGCTCACATTCAATAGCATCCAATAGACAATTCGTTGAGAATATGAAGGAATTCTATATGTAACAAAACCTAACTCATCATTTTTGACCAAGAAAGTTTTCACGTTATCGTTTGAATTGAAAATGTATTTCATAAGAAGCCACTAGATGATGAATGTCAAAATAATGGGTTTTGCCGCAAGCATTTCCTAAGCACGATATCCCACTCATAATTTTGTTATAGAATTTTGGGAATAATAGAGGTTGGAATCCAACGATAAACTGTATTTTTTCAAGTTTTGATATGGATAATCATCAAGTATCGGCCAGTTTTTCCTCATAGTGAATATTACTGTTCATCTCCAAGAGAGAGATTGAAAGTTTGATCTTCCTTTTGAAGATGATCACTTGGTGATTGAAACACGTGTCGAAATGTTGAAAATAACGGTTTGGTGTTGGGATTAAACCCCAGTGATATTCATCAGTACACCAAAGATTCCAAACCTTCTGCATCATCCATAACTCACATGAACGGAGGAGGGTATTCTGGAAACTTGGACTCAGAATGGCCATGTATGCAGGTTTTCCAATATCGACTGAAATATAGGAGAGAATGAACCATAATGAAATAGATTCAGAATCAATATTGAAAAAATTTGATGACATGTTTTCCTTGAAAACATGAGAAAAATATGAAACAAGGCAACATCACAAAATCAAACGACTACTTGTTAGTCTAGACCAGCCTGAAAGCAACAAATGCTCAAAATCCGAAAATGTTTCTCCTCTCAACTTAATATGGAACTTCGAATCATGTCGATATCATTCATAGTAGCAAACTATTACCATCATTCATTGAAATTAAAGATATAGACTTATGTGCCCTAGCTCCAAGCGTCCTGATATGCGATAAACAACCATAGAAGCATATGATATATAAAAACACAGGCTTTCACAACCGAAATGATGATCAGAGAGAACAAAATCCAGGCTGGTAGGACGTGGTCAAATAGAAGTTGAGGTACCAAAAGTTTCGCCAGCTACTGTGGCAAACATAATTAGTGGTATAATCAGTGGTATGTGCGTTGACTGCAAGGGCGAAGGTTATATCTCGAAATCTCCGTAACTACTGAGAGAAATAACCTACGTCCTCGCAGTCAACGCGCATACCACTGATGATGTCTGCCACAGTAGCTAACGAAACTTTTGGTACTTCAAGTTCAATTCGACCGTCGCCTACCATGCCGGATTTGGTTCTCTTGGTGTTTCAGTGCCAATTACATTACAACATCCACATTCACGTTTTTTTATTAGTTAGATAAGTTCAGGTTATTTCTACTCGAATTGAATTTTCAAATCATTTTATCAATAATGCCTTTACAGCAAAAAGTGGAGAATCTCTCAACTTCAAGACTCTTTACTAATAAAACTTCGACAGAACAATGTCTCAAAAAACACTTTTTCGACAATACCGATCTAATTCGAACATAATAGCTAGTTTCATTATGGTTGGCTGCTGTTCCAATAATTGTAATTCAATTATTTTCATTGTAAATAACTTCAATTCACCCTCTATCAAACGAACCATCGTTGCACGAAACTTCGTCAATACTAAATCAGTAAATGTCGTCGGTTTGCACCGCGAATCGACTCTAAAATATAATAAAGGATAAAAAGATCAAGACGTTCCGGTGGCAATGTTGAAATTCAATTTCCTTCTTATGTGGCGGTCGATAATAAGATTGATTCATACTTCGTGGCTTCCTAACACGATGATAAGGCCAAACTGACCCATATTTCCTTCTTTAAATTCGTAACAAATGCCATTTTCTGATACTTTATGTATCGCCTTGGTCGGATTTTCATTGAAATATGGAGTGGAGTAGTATTTATTTACATTATAACTTCATGTGTTGGGGCAGCTATATTTTATTCAATATTATCCTATGGGGTTGGAGTGTTTTTTGGAAAATGAAGGGGTGATGTAACGTTTTGAGAGAGTAATTACACGATTCTCTTCTGAATGAATTTTCAATGAATTTGCATTTGGTTTTTTCATCACAAATTACTAAATACATTTGATCATAGGTGGACAATGGGAAATGCTTTCTAGAGTCACTATTTATTTATTTCGAAACAAACAGGCAGAGCCTAGTTATGTGTTTCTAATCATCTACAAGTACAGTTTCGAAACAACAAAAAGACTAAACCACAAAAAGAGAAACCAAGTGAGCGGATATAAACGCAGTAGTGAATTAGTGAACTATAGGGGTACGTTCACACTCGTCAGCAGAATCAGGAATTGATAACCTCTCTTGAGTTAGATTTGAGTTTTGAATATGATACCTCGAAGATACCAAACCTAGTGATATTTGCGTATTTACTGTACATTGAGCAAATTCTGTTAATGGGGGATTTATGTTGGTTGACATGAAAAGTAGTTCGTCGCGGACGAATACCTGGCAGCGGAACATAAAAACAAATTTGACTGGTGAGAAAAATGCTATCTACATGGCCATTCAAAATTTTTCCTAAGAAAAGTATACTTTTTATAACTCTTCTGTTTTCCAGTAATTCTATGTGAAATTCATCTCTGATCGGTCCATACGATATGAAACCTGGCGAATGTCAGAAAGGAAACATTATTAAGTATTGCTGTATATAGCAAATTCTAAATAAAAATTTGTAATTCATATCAGTTGAAGTTATGAGACAAGTGTTATGATTTTTGGGAAAGAAAGGCCTTTCGACTTTCAACTTCTGCACCTTCGAAAAAATGTGGAAAACTTACGAAAAAAAAAATATCAAGTTGAAAATAAACTTTCAGCAAAGATGTGCAGAATATGCACAAGAATGTCTGTCAGATTCAAACTGGAAGATAAATCTATTATGATTATTATTACGTTTCTGAGTTTGAATTTTGTATTCGAATAGGATAATTATTTTTGTCTTAATTGTTTTTACTCGTCCATATTCTCTCAGAAATGGTGGTGTATTCGGATTTGAATAAGAACTCAATGAGAACTAGACTCGTTTCAACAAGGTTTGAAGATTGTTCAATTCAAAAGCCTCGCATAACTCGAATTCTTGGTTTAACTCAAAATACCACGTCAACATAATCATTCTACAGTTAGACATGTTTTCTCGATACATTACAACTTAGCCACAATAAACCCTTGCTGATTGCTGTGGAGAGTCCAATAGGCCCACTCACTTTTGATTAACATTACAAAGTGATTCTGGGTGTATCCGTTAAAGTCATCTGTTATTTAAATTAACTCCACTGTATATTCTACGATCACAAAACAACAGTTGCACAGATAAATGAACATTTCAATTGTGAAATATAAATACACACATCGGAAAAGTCTAGGGATATTTTTATAACATACTAAATATCATAAAAATAAATGCATGAGGTCGTTTGATTTCGATTAAATTTGTACACTCGACCACCCTGTAGATTTCTATGGGTTGAAAAAAGCCTGCAAAAACGGTAACTATTCTTTTATCAAAACTGTAGGTTTTCGGCTAAATTGAATAATCTGAAAGTGTCGAGTTTGTACATTATATGCAGTTCTTGCTCAGCAATTAAACTGGAAATATTGTGCTTTAACATGGAACGCCATCACTTACCATTGGCTGAGATGAATAGAGCTGTAGGGCTTCTTCAAGGTGGCATGCGACAAAATGATGTAGCT
>NW_019293780.1:0-32668 GCF_000500325.1 Leptinotarsa decemlineata
ATTCTCAAGGCTAAAAAAGTTGCGAATTTCATCGCAAGCGGGATGTTTCTTACAGTCGATCTGAAATTCAGGAATCTCCAGAAATCTTGCCTACCAGCAGTGGCGCAAAAATCCCAGTGTCGAAGACCGAACTAGGTTTGTTGGTGCTCGCAACAGCTGCAAACTTGGAATTAATGAAAGCAGACAACATCACAATCAGAGAATTTGGAATAAACTGTTTTCTAATCCCAATGGGTCTAGATCCTTCTGGTCAGTAGCTGAAGCTGTTATTCAAAACTTCGCAAAATCTACAATTCCACCACTAACACAAACGGATGGTTCAACTGTAACAACAGCCATAGAAAAAGCAGGTCTACTAACTGAATCATTTGATTCCCACTCCACAGTGGATTTTCTGGGAGAGGCACCACCCAGTATACCCACACTAGAATCCACAATACCGAAAATTATTTTTTGACAATCTCTAGTCAGAGGGAGATATATTCAGTGTAACATGACAGATTACTTCAATTATGAAATTTTAAAGACATCCAGAAAGAAGTTGTGCACGATGGATTCAGAAATTATACTGGAAATGGAGAGTTGAGTTAAACCGCGATAAATCTCAAGCTCATTTATGTTCGCAAAAATTCTTGAATATAGGAGTATGGGTTAGGTTAGGTTAGGTTAGGTTAGGTTACGGAGGTACCTTGGTGAAGTCGTCTTTCATATTAAGTCACTTATATTCGAGTTTATGAGGAATGGATTAATAATTTCTAATGCCAATAACTACAACTATTTTGGACCTTCTGTAGTCGCATTTCATAAAAATTATTTAGGTAAGGACCGTATATAAAGTTACAATAAATGAAATGGTGCCGAACAAGCGCTTGACATAGTATACGTTTCAATTTGAATATGCCGATTACTCCAACTGAGCTTCGGGAACGCAAAAAATTCTGCCTACCAGACCTACGATGCACTAGAAGAAACACATATCTCTTCTGAGGAAAGTTTCAAACTCCCAACAAAGCTCTTGTTGGGGTTTGTTGCCTATATAATAAGTAATCATATTTCTCTTCAGAATATCTCCATTGAAAAGTACTTTACATTCATTCAATGTCAGTATCAGACAGTGTTTCAACCTGTTTCGATTCAAGTAAAAGCTTTTTTCTTTTTCTTCAACACAATACAAGACAATGGTCATATTGCACGAATTGTGTTCCAATCTGCTTTCCCATCCACCGTACTCTGCAGACCTAGCCCCCAGTGACTGCTTATTTTCCGCTGATCTCATGGAAATGCACCAGAGAAAAATATTAGTCTCCAA
This sequence comes from Leptinotarsa decemlineata, assembly GCF_000500325.1. NCBI lineage: Eukaryota > Metazoa > Arthropoda > Insecta > Coleoptera > Chrysomelidae > Leptinotarsa > Leptinotarsa decemlineata. Next base: position 1,310 of record NW_019293780.1, read on the forward strand.
AGAGAAAATAACCGCTGCAATAGAAGCTTATTTTGAGGCCGAAGACGAATCTTCCTGCAAGCATAGTATCGTGTTTCACAAAAAATTCTCCTGGAAAAGTTGAATTATCATGGGATCAGAGGGGTTGTATTCACATTATTGCAGTCCTATTTGAGTGATCGTTCTCAAGCTGTTCTATTCAAGAACAGTAACAGGGGAATCAAATACGGAGAACCCCAAGGTACAGTTCTGGGACCGTTACTTTTTATCATTTGAATAAATGATCCCTGCATTTCCCCATTAGCGTATAAATGTTTCTTATCTGCTGATGATAAGGTGGGTTGCTCTCATGAGCATTTAGATAAGTTGGAAATGTTATCTGAAAAAGTCGAAAAGACAGCTTTGAGATGATTTGTCAAAAAACGCTTTTATTTCTTTGGATGTTTCAGTGCAATATGACGACAGTCATCACAACTAGCAACCAAAACAAAGATTATCTGATATTATATTCATTCTTCGCCAGCTACAGAAAGTAACTAAAACTGAGACATTGAGAGTTACATATTTTTCTTTATTTCATTCATTGATAAGCTATGGTGTTCAACTCTGGAGTTACGCTTTTAGTGCCTTTGACATATTTTGACTACAAAAAAAGGCTGTTAAAATAATTGCAAATGCTGATTTTTATAGAAACTTGTCGCTCTTCATTTATGCAACTCGGCGTGGTGCATCTCGTCATAAAGCATCTTCCTTCGATCTACCTATTCAGTGCCCTCACAGAAATTCGTGAAGATGTCAATATTTTTGGTGAACAATCAGATATCCACAACTATAACACTAAGCAAGCCGATTTCATAAAAGAATTCGATCAAGTTGAGTTTATACAATGCTCTCCGTGCTAATGTAAAACATTTAAATGTACAGGGCGTTCCACATAAACTTGACCTCCCATGTAAGTCAGAAACGGACATGTATTCGAAAATTTCAAAGAACACGTAAAATTACCTCCACCTAATTCCATACAATAATACAGTCTACTCTCGAAAGCATTCCATACATTATTCAAGATGTCCGGAGGCATTCTCTGTCGCAGGTCTTCCATATTTGTAGGCTTGTGTGTAGACTTCAGGTGTCCCCACAGAAAGAAGTCCATCAGTGTGAGATCAGGTGATCTAGCTGGCCACTCCACTGGACCCCTTCTACCAATCCAACGCATTGGAAAACGTTCGTTCAAAAACTGTCTCACCCGAACATCAAAATGTGAGGGTGTACCATCATGTTGAAATGGTGTTTCATTTTCTACTAAACTGTCATCATTTTGTAAAATTAGTGTAATCATAGGATCTACACAGTCTTGTAATATATTTAAGTATGTGTCTCCATTGGGATCACCTTCAATGGAAAATGGTCCAACAATATGATTACCAAGAATGCCGACCCAGACATTCAATTTTAGTGGAGTTTGTGAATGTGTTTCCATAACCGAATGAGGATTCACATCGCTTCAGTAACGACTATTATATCTATTCACTTCTTCATTTAACATGAAAGAACGTTCGTCTGAAAAACATGTATTGTATAATAGGTTTAGGTTATTGGTCAATTTCTCGCTGAACACCTTACAAAACTGAAGTCGACGATCAGGATCATCTTCGTTTAATTCCTGAACTAGCCTCATTTTGAAAGGATGGAATTTGTAGGCTTTCAAAATCTGAAAAACACTAGTAACTGATACACTAGACGTTCTAGCTACTCATCTGATAGATTGTCGATTATTAATTTGCTCATGTCCTAAAACTGCAACTTCAACTCCGTCATTTCTGACAGGACGGGATACTCCATCATGCTTTCTGTTGTGAACAGAACCTGAAGGTTGAAACTTATCCATTAAGTGTTCAACATATTGTGGTCTGGAGGGTTCGGATTATAAATTCTCGCAGCAGCTTTACTACATTCATTATTTCGATAATAGATTGCAACAATTTCTATTCTTTCTTCCGTAGAATAAACCATGTTGGAACACAGTGATTGAGGATGACTGAATGATAATTCGTGAAGAAGTGACAGTGGCCAACTATCTACTTTTTGTTCTGCGACAACTACATTCAACAAAAACTACCAGTGTAGAAAAAACAGTGTCGTCTATTTCAAAATGTTTACTACTAATTAAATACATTCTACAAATCTAGAAGACCTGCGACAGAGAGTTGTTCAGGAATGCCGATTTCTGACTCCGGACATCTTCAATAATGTAAGGAACGCTTTCGAAAGTAACGTTTTCCGTTGATTGTGTTGCTATTGATATTACTTTTGTTGGTTCCCTCAATAAGATGAGCGACAACAAATTTCCTGTTTCTTCTTATATGAAACGTTCAAAATTCAATTTCTCAATAATGAATTAACCAATTTTGAAGTAATAGAGGGACAAAAGACCTTTCAAATAATGTATAACTCGACCCCCCATGCCATTGAAAAAATTGGGGGGTGACCGCAGGGAGGAAAAGTTTCGGGTACGATTTTCATGTCAGAATTAGTCCCCTAGAAATAAAAATTGACGTGATTTTTTAAATTGTCGATTACACATCCGTTTCTGACTTAAAGAGAGGGTCAAGTTTTCGTTGGAAAACCCTGTATGTGATTTTAGTGAAGTAACATTTTTCTTGCGGAATTGTTTTAATTCAGTGAGTAAGTAATTGGAGTATGTAAAAATTGTTCAAATAAATCGCTCAAATGAATATCTTTGTCATTACTTGATCTGGCATCTCAATTTGTGTGATCACGGATTACTTTCGAAAATAGAGTACATTTGAGTTTTCAATAAAGCAAGCCGAAAGTGATTCGATAAATTTTAATGAGGCCGTGCGAAATTTAGAAAGTCGGGAAGGTGAATAATCAGAAGAAAGGGGTGAATTAAGTTATGCTGTTCTACTGAAAGATGGATGGTTATACTTTCGAAAGCGAAAATGTTTCTAGAGAAAGGGTGATTATTTATAATGCCTTTCGAGGAATATTTAGGAAAAGATTTACTTGTGATTTGTGTATAAAGGAGCACGATCCTTCTGTTATGAATCGTGAATAATTGAGACGTTTGCTGACGTGTGCGCTATTGCTGATGGATAATGGAATCCATCGAGGGAAAAATATTCACTTCATCAGCCATATTTCAATAATTTTAAATTGATTCAGAATGTCTACATGAAATTTACCTGGCATTGGATAAATTAACAAATAATCTACGACATTGCTAACGTTTTTTTTCCTCTGAAGCTGATAATAATTCAAGTACAATTTTGTGTTGTTTGATATCACATGCCTTTGTTCAGATTATTAATTTTTTGTTTTAAGAACAAAACACAAGCACTACAGAAAAATCCTTAAGACGTTCTAGGACCGGCGCCTGTGCGAAAGTAGGGATTCACATTGCGTAAACGTTCTCAAGAAGTTTATTCCACATGAACACAGTTCTCCAAATGAAAGAATTCTTGAACAGTGAAGTTTGAGGTGTACTGAAATGAACCTCAAAACGACGAGCAGTCACAGTCCGTCGCGTATTTCTGATGCTACGCTCTTCGTGGAATCAAGTGCGCCAGGTCACTTGAACACTTCCTGCGAAAGAATATACAGGGTGTAACTAAATGAGTGTAAAACATTTATGGAGGTGATTCCTCATCGAAAAAAAAGTAGGATCTTTCATATAAAGAAATTTCATTGGAGCACCCCTTGTTAAGATACAGCCCATAGAAAGATTGCTTTCCAGCTAAATGTTGATCATATGACGGTATTCCGAATTTTAAAGGAACAACTCTTATACCATTACCATCTGCAACGAGTACAGGCACTGTTACCGCGAGACTTTCCAAACCGTCTTGAATTTTGCAATTGGATGCTGGAAATGATTAGAAGAAATTGTGACTTTCTGGAGACGATAGAATTCACAGACGAATGTAGTTTTTTTCGGGACAAGATTATTGATTTTCATAACGCTATTGTCGAAACTAACCATCAAGAACAGTTTTCTCTTAACGTGTAACTCAGAATTATTGGGGATGATTTAATTCGGCCTCATTTCCTACCTCCTCGATTAAATGGTGAGGCATACGTTCAATTTTTAAGAGAAGTGCATCTAGTACTGCTGGAGGAATTTCCTTTGGGCGTCGGAAGGGATATGTTTTTTATGCATGATGGGACTCCCGCCCATTTCAGTCAAGTAGCACGTCAGCATTTAACTGAAACATATGCAAATCAGTAGATAGGTCAAGGAGGACCACAGAACTAGTCCGCTCGGTCCCCGGATCTCAATCATCTCGATTTCTCTATTTGTGGCCTTTTCCTGTTCACGATGTAGAGGACTTAAGAAACCGCATCATCGATGCGTGCAGGGTAATCAGAGAGAAACTCCAGGAATATTTGAGCGAATACGTGGCTCAATGCGCCGACATCTAGACGCATGCATAATACCTGAAGGTAGACATATTGAATATTTACTATGATTTCTACATGTTGTGTGTTTTGTTATTCATAAATTGATTTGGTTTATTACCCTTTATTCGTTTAATGCAGGTACTAACTATAAAAAACAATAAATCCAGTTCGCATTTATGACGATGTATCTCTGTAGTTGTTCGTAAAATAATTCTTTCTGCGAACTAGTTTATTTTGTTCATAAAACCCAGGAGACATTTCTTTACAATGAAGCAGGCTATCGGAAATAAATTTTCAAATGGTAAACAAATAATGAGACGAAAAGTTACATTGGACATAAATTTTAGGGGTTGCGTTTTCCACTCCTTACAACCATAGGGTGAACCAAATAAATTACTGGCTAAGTGTCTTTTTGGTAGTACAAAACGTCAGGTTAATTTCAATATTGTAACCTTCTCAGTGCTTGTGAAAAAAATTATTATACAAATTTTATGTACCCCCTTCAAGGGGCTGTATCTTAACAAGGGATGCTCCAATGAAGTTTCTTTATCTGAAATATCCTACCTTTTTTTCAATGAGGAATCACCTCCTTGAATGTTTTACACTCATTCAGTTAAACCCTGTATAGAAGAGAGAAAAATCTCCAAATTTTCTTCGATGTTCCAGACTATCGAGGTTGCAAGTGATATCCGCGTCTCCAAACAGGCGGCTGGCTCTTTTCTGGATGGAATCCAGCAGCTTCAGGATATGCTTAGGGGCAAAGCTCCGTACATGAGAACAATACTCCAAAGATGGTCTGATCTGAGCTCTATAAAGCATCAAAAGTTGCTGAGATGTGTACAGTTTTCTGGTTTGGAACAGTGTTCCAAGCTTTTGAGAAGCAGTCTTTGGAATTCCAGCGACATGATTGTGCCAAAACATCAATTTTAACCCTCAACAAACCTATCGAAGCGTGAAGCAAAATTGTCTTCTCTGGCATAATTATATCCGGTTCGGAGATATTTATCTTTTTGGAAGAGACCGATGCTTGGATTTTTGTGGCATTGAATTGAACCTGGTTACTTCCACTCCAATTCGAAATAAACTTTGATTCTCAGACGTACATCCACAGCCAATGTCCTGTAATCCAAATGGAATGACGAGACAAGTGTGGTGTCGTCAGCAAATCAACACTAGTCTCAACTGTAATCTCAAAATATTCATCTCTCTCAACATACCTTTTGATGAATGACTGCTGAAAAACAACTACTTCCTCGGCTAATGCCATGCTGAAAGCTGATAGAACTTCATGCAAGTAGCAACAAGTAGCAACATTGAACGTTAAATTTAAAGACCTGGAGTTTCAGCATGGAGGTTAAAAGTATCAACTCACAGTTTAATGAGAGGAATATCATCTCAAATTATTTTCTTGAACGTGACTTAAGACTCCTTATGACTTGAGAGGTCCTAGCATTGACTCAATCGAATTAGCTTCCTGGACCTTGAAATATAACCCATAGCAAAAAGTGTAACAGTTCATTGAATGATTTGAAAGTCAAGGTCATTATTTTCTTTGTTCCACTCATTAGAAGTGACATTTAGGCAAACAATAGATAAGGAGGACCCGTGAAAAACATTAAAGTAATGAACGTATGTCTTAAGACACGCCCGAGGAAGCCATTGTATGGCGAAACACGTGTTGCATTTTTGTAAAACTATCTAGTGAAAATCACACAATAAAGTGTTTTTAGAATACGTTAGTTATGGATTTTCATCAAGTATCGGCCGATTCCATCATATATTAAAGTAATGCTCAGAACATGTTGATTCTATGGAAAATTTTTACTAACCTTGGATATGATGGGGTTTTTATTTTAAAACGATACGTACACCATTGATTTGCTAGTTTTTTTTAATTCTTATCAATTTCGGTTTGGAAACTCTCGAGTTATTTTCGTGAAACCCGAAATAAAATTTTTATTTTGTCGTCCTATAACATGTCTATTAATTGATCTGTTTCTCTGTTTAATTTCATTCCTCGTTGTTGACACATAATTATGATTCAAAGTGTATATAAGCAGCGAATAAAAATTACACAGGGACCCAAAATTCAATTGTTTTTTTGCGTTAAATTTCGAAGCTGTTGATTTCTAAGCCGAAGTCGCTTATTTCAGCGACTTTTTTGCCAACAGCTCCAGTTTTTGAGATACAGCTATTGACTATATTCGTGTACTAGTTACACTCAACTTTCATGAAACCGAGTGAATCTTTTACAAATTCATTTTTGTTGCAATGTCTACATCGAGAAATATCAGTAAAAACGATCCCAACTGTTTCTGTAACATCTGTGGTGAATAAACATTCAAAAATTATAGACTAGGTGTGTCTGAGTTCACAAAACGCGTGTATCTTGATTACTTTTGATATTCCATGGACAATTAATGAACACCAATGATCTGGCGAAATCCCTCAAACTACCCTAACCAATTACCCGACCAATCTTGTTCTCTGGCGATGCACCATGGCCACAAACATATTCATCTACACAAAATGATCACGACTCAGATGAAAAAAATCTCTTCTAATGAAAGTGGACCAACTGATGATTTTGAACCACATATTTCTCTTGAGTCCTTTAACCAGAAAGAGCTAGGCGCGTTGGTCAGGGATCTTGGCCTTCGGAGCTTCGGAGATTCTAGCCTCTCGATTAAAACAAAAAATCTTTTGACTCAAGAAACAAGAGTTTTGTACTATCGGCACAGAGAAAGAGATTTACTGACATTTTTTTCTGAAAATGATGACTTTGTTCATTGTTGAGTTATTTCGGGTTCATTAAAAGTAATGGGAGAAGATGACCCGATTGCATGGCGCTTATTTATTGATTTCTCTTAAGGTAACCTGAAATGTGTGCTTATGTATAATGACAATAAGCTGGGTGCATTACCGAGAGCACAGTCAACTGAAGTCAAAGAAGAATAAGGGAGAGGGTGGAGGATTTAAATATGAGGTGCTTTTGAACAGTGACTGAAATTCTTGAATTACGTGTCATTTTTAAGAGTCATCTTTTATACTTAGATCTACGCCTGTCCGCCTCGTGGGTTCAATGTCGCTAAAGAGAATTTATCAAATGAAATATTTTTTTTATAACATAAAATGTCATTTCAAAAATTTGAAAAAATTCTAGTATCTTCTTAACACTTGAATGAATCGAGTCCAGTNAACTGAAACCACAGCAAATAAACATTCAGTTATTTTTTTATTATACACATATCAAAAATGCGAAAATACTGCGAAAAATGAAATATTTTTCCTGCTAGGTCTTCTGAACTGAATTGACCCAGTATCAAAAGCGTCTGCTGCTGAGTGAATGACTTGGAATATAAATTGTATTGTTAAATTTTTTCCCACATCTTTCGGTATTGTTACATATTTCAACCAAGTATTATCAGGTTTTATTCAGTTTTTCGTTGAGAGGCATTAAAGTGAAAAGTATTTTATGTGTTCGGCAATTTTCTTTTATCATAAGAAATGGGATAAAACACTAAAAATGTTGACAGTGGCATACGGTGATTGTACTCTGTGCCAGAAAAATGTTTACAAGTGTCACCAGATTTGGCCTCCTACTACTCTTTTCTGTTCCTAAAATTGAAGAGACCCATGACAGGATGACGTTTTGCGACGATTGAGAAGATAAAAACTAAATAGCTCTGAGAGAGCTCAAGAACATACCAAAAAGTGCATACTGCTACAAGTATAGGAAAAAACGCTGACGCAAGTGTATTATATCTAAGGAGGACTACTTTGGAGAGGACAAAATATAAATTGATCTACAGTGTTCCACTTATATCTACAGTGTCTCACATAAAGTTTGCGACATTTGGAAGTTTTTTTATTGATAGACATAATGAAAATTCGACTTCAGAATTACTTTGTGCTCGAAAAATGCGTAGAAAACAGCCTCTTTCCTTTTGTCATGTGCTACTCTAAACTTGTCAACAGGAATGAGGCTGTTCATTCATTCTCAAGCCCAAACTAACTGCGAAGTAAAATTATTATTTATTTATTTACTCATTAACGGGTGACACCCAATTAAGTTTGAGAAATTTTACAATAAATTATATGAATACAACAAATAATTACATCTAACTTACTACTTATTAATAAAGAATAACAGTGAGAAAATGAATTTACTGAATTGAAATATTAATTAAATAAATGAATGATTAAGATATGGAAAATTCAATAATTGAGGATGTTTGTGTTTATATTTATTACCATTCATAATTTATTTCTGAGCGAGCGTGATGCAAAATTAAATTTTGTTTCGTTCAATGAAAAGAAGTCCAGATCGACTTTATTACCATCAACAGCAACTCTAGACAGGGGAGAAGTTTACCGTAGTTACAACGATGAAAATCTATTGCAAATGTCTCTGTATTCCTTGTACTTCTAGAAGGAACATGTAAGCCAATTTGTGCTAGCAATGCAGGGCAGTTAATATGAGAATTTAATAATTGGAAGAAGAGTCAGTTTCCACTCTACGACTACTTAGCTTCATTATATCTGCAACCCTACGAATATCATCTAATGAATGGTCCTTCAAGGGCATTTTTAACTTGAACGTCAAAAATTTCAGAAATTTGTTTTGTACCCGTTCAATGTTAAGTGCAGGACTTTCATAGACTAAGACTGATCTTACCTAGCATGAAGCCTAGCATATTTGTTGCTTTGTTCATAATATAATTATAATGTAGGTGAAAGTCCAGTTTTTTATTCATCACTACTCCTGAATCAGTTACAAATTCGACACGTGTTGAAAGTTCTCCCGATATGTAATAATCATAGTTTACAGGTGTAAGTACTCGATAGTACGTCATACATTTACATTTATTCACGTTGAGGTTCATACAGTGTGACCCATTTTTAATGGAAACACCCCCCTAAAATTTGAAATTGTAAACCGATTTCAATAATTTTTTTTTGAAATGTCAAGTACTAAAAGGTCTACCTTGGGACAAAACTTGAAATGTTTATTAAAGTTTCAGAACATACTACGATATTTTTTCGTAGTCGAAAATCGAGATTTTTCATTAGCGATTTTTTTATTGAAAAAATCACTACGTCACTGGATTCAGAGTACTTCTAAAAAGGTGTGATCAAAATTTCATGAAAAAATATTCATTAATAACAAAGTTATGACAACTCAAAAATTCGAAAACTCACACAGTTAACAGTCACAAAAAACACCCTATATCAACAGATATAGCCATGATAATTTTTTTTTAGATTTCAACAATAAAGTGTCGCCAGATGNAGACCTTTTAGTACTTGACATTTAAAAAAAAATATTAAAATCGATTTACAACTTCAAATTTTAGGGGGGTGTTTCCATTAAAAATGGGTCACACTGTATAATTTTGTGAAAACCATTCACTAAATCTGTTTAAATCTGTTTGTAATACTAAGCAATCATCTGGTGTTTTCAAATCATCTGCAAAAAGGAAGATGTCAGTATATTTTAAGTTAACTCTGATATCATTAATAAAAATGTTGAAAAGAAACGGCCCTAGATGACTTCCTTGTGGTACACCTGATAAACCATTAATTTCGTGAGGTATGAATTCCTTGAGTTTTACATATTGAGATCTGTTACTGATATAGCTTATCAGCCATTCCATTCGATTATACCTATTAATAAAAAACTTTCATATGTTCGCCAACTTCATGTGTGACATATATACTGAATTTCACTTCCGTTATCATTGCAGTAGAACTCTGTGAATTACAAGTTCGGTAGATATACTAGCGACGAGTCCAAATATTGTCTAGGATCGATCTGTATGACACCCACTGCTCGCCAGGGGCGACGAAATCACCCAGTATCGCAAAAAATAGTATGGGGAGACAATATAGACTTGAAATTTCAACGGATCTGCTGTCAATACTCAAACTGCACTATTTGTAGTTTCACCCCAATAATTAGGGAAGAAACGGAGGTGTTACCTCAGAAGTGAGACAAATAAGTTTGTTCAGAACTGAAAATTTTCCAATGAAAATCTGTATTGGTGGTGAAATTGATGCACTAATAACAAATTCGTTAGAATTTCGATCGTATATTGTCCTCTAATCCTATTTTTCGCAAATCTGGGTGATTCCGTCGCCCCTGGCAATCAATGAATGTCACTCAGATCAACCCTAGACAAGATTCAGCTTTTTCATCGGTATATCTACCGATTCCAAAAGTTACAGAGTTGTATTCCCATACTTACGGAAGATACGGGAGTGTTTCCATGAGAAATGACACACACTGTATAAGAGACACTCTGTATAAGAGACACTTATGTATGTTCAGTACTAATTGAGTCTTTCAATAACTAACAAAAATGATAAAAAAGTGACTCATCCAGTTAATAATAAATATGTCAAGTGAAAATATCACAATGAAATGTCGTTCAGACAGTAGGAAACAATTTCATTTAGAATGCAAATATACAATTCATCTGGCCATTATGCACTGGAAGAAGTTATATCTACGATTAAAAACTCATAGATAATTGCCATTGTTGAAACATACCAAATGATTTTTGAGAAAGAAAGTTTTTGGCTTTCTACTACTTCATCTTGATACAAAAAAATGTGGGAATCTCCCAAAGAAAAGAAGAAAGCAATCGATTTTAAAAGAAGTAACTCTAGACGTGTGGATCATGCGAAGAAGTAACTTTCAGACACAAAATGGAAAAAAACCTCCCGACACAGCTACTCAAAAATAAACATCAAATCACAGGAAAGAAAACTTATTTCGAAACAAATACTTTTATATGAATACTGAATTATAAAAAAACACTTTCATCTACTCAGTTTGTATTCCAAACATTCGTTATGGAATTGAATCAGATATCATTCACAGGATAGCTACACAATATACTGAATGAAAGGTATAAATTTCACCTACCTCACTGTCAACCTCACTGGTAGACATCGATATTCCGCCGTAAGATGATGTATAGAATAACTTCTTTCAAAATTGATTGCTATCCTCCTTTCTTTGGAAGATCCCCACATTTTTTTGTATCAAGATGGAGAAGTAGCAAGCCGAAAACTTTCTTTCCCAAAAATTAGTTACTCCTAAAATATAACCCTTTCAATTCAAACAAGAATTTTTTGGCTGGGATTCAATCGAATAAGTGAATGAATGACATTACGAAGTCATCAATGACTTGAGTAGATCATACCTATTCCGTGACATAAAAATTCGTAATTTATGAATGAATTATGTGGTGTTTTCTTATAATGTTGTTCAGATTGGTACTGAAGTGTCTTATGGCGAAACATCGATGTCTACCAGTGAGGATGGAATTGTTCCATGTATGTGAGATTTTTACCTTCCATTCAGTATATTGTGTAGAAATCCTGTAAATGATATCTGATTTAATTCCATAACGAACGTTTGGAATACAAACTGAGAGAAAAGTGACACAAATGAGTTTGTTCAGAACAGAAAATTTCCCACCGAAAATCTGTATTGGAGGTGAAATTGATGCACTGATAACGAATCCGTTAGAATTTCATATGATGTTATCGGCCGATACTTGATGAAAATCCATAACTAACGTATTCTAAAAACACTTTATTGTGTGATTTTCACTAGACAGTTTTACAAAAACGCAACACGTGTTTCGCCATNAATCCAGTATCTAGCGATTCAACTCCAACGTAGTACTTAGTAGACTTAGAAGAAAGTCTATCTTGTAGCAATATGCAAAATCTGCTGCATGCGTACCTGCACTATATAACCATATCTACCCTGAACTATCATCACTAAATCGTTTACCTAACCAGTTCTCAACATCTATTATAGCCTAGAAGAAATAGTCACTCCAAGCATGCAGTCTATTCTCTTACAGCTTGTATCCTACATCTCTCTTTTCCCCCATGCATTATTAATTGATTTTAAAAAATTCTTATCTTTCTTCCTTTTTTCCTCGGATTTGCACTGATCCTCTGTTCTTGAATTCATATCGCCTTCTTGAACAATCGTAATCTTCAATAATAGTTCTGAGTTCTGCCAAGAACTTGAAACTCTATGTTAATAAGAGGAGGACCTCTCTGGCATTACCTTCACTGGGTCATATTCAAATCTGCTCTTTGAAGACTTTTCTTCAAGTGTTCCATTTGTTCCATTCTTCCTTTCGTGGCTGGTGATTGTAGTATTTGTTCAGATATATGTCTGGATGCGTAGATTTCCTATTCACTCTATGCCCTGCTGTTACTTCTTCTTGTTTGTTTCTCTGATTTGTCATTCCATTTTGAATCGTAAACTCCATTAGTCTTTTTCGACTTAACGGGCTTTGAACCGTACAAGATACAATCCCAAATTTGGCCCATTTCAATCACACCGACTACAACTCTTTTACACCCACTCCCAACCGCCTGGAAGCACTCCAATTTCAGCTGAAGTTTCAGCAAGGGCCTGTATTGTCAAAACTCCATTGAAAAGCCTCCAAACTACAATATAAATTATACATCAGTCCAATCTGCAAAGTTATAAGCTCTTCATTCATTACCGAATCCACCCTCTCAGATAACACTCGTAGTCTCTAATTGAAAATTAGCGACCTCTGTCGGATTATTCGGAAGCGACTTATCTTTTATGCGGAGACATAAATCTGGTCACGCCCACTCGGTTAATCGGGTATTTGTTGTTTGCGGCTGCCGATGGGACGGCTGGAAATTTCATCGGCGGTATATGAATGATGGGGTTTAGTGTGGGATTATTTAATTAGGTTAGATGTAGGCCCGGTTATGAATAGTCGTGCTTTGGGTTTATCTGATGGTTGATTATACGTAAGATCTCTCACATCTATGCAAATTGGTATTTCGCATACAAGGTGACATTTCAATTCAGTTTCATTGGTTTTGATAAAAAATGTTGTTTCGGGATAATTTCAGCATAACCCACGATATTTTCATGAAATGTACATCTTCTAGGCATCAAAATGCATTTTCTGCTCCACAATCTGTTCTTCAGTCGTGCCATTGGTCTCCGTTAGGGAATTTGAACTGAATCAATCTGAAGAATAAGGTCATAGATCACTACCATCGTTTGAAGTAATTTTTTTCATTCGTCTTCTTCTGAGCGAATCTGACCTCTTGCTATTTTTTAACGTACAGCTTCCATTTAAAAATCATTCATTATTTGAAGGAAATTGCGGTTTGTCGACCCATATTTTTTATTGGATCATTTAATGTATTCAGAGAGCGGCGGCTGAGGACTAGTCATAGTAATAGTAAGTTCACCTCGGAATTCGAGATACCCAGCTGGAAGCTGTAAAAACCCTATGGGTTTTTTGCTATTTGTATTCNTTTTTTTTTCCTCGCAAAGTAATTGAATTTTAAATACCCAAGTATTAAGATTATACTGTACAATTTATTTTCACGTTGTCAATATACTGATCTATTGGAATGGTGGCTGGTCAATTTTATTTCTTTTCTCTTGGTAAGTTGGAGAATTGGTAAAGATATTAGTGAAATCTATAGGCATTTCAACTTACCTGGCGCCCAAATAAAAAAAAAATATAATATACAACATCTGTAAACTCACTCCAGTCTCCTCTGTAGTGAACCGGTATGCCTTGACTGTCATCGTGACAGCCCACCAATCGCAACTTCAAGTATTGAGGTTACAATGTCTGGATGCGTAGATTTCCTATTCACTCTATGCCCTGCTGTTACTTCTTCTTGTTTGTTCCTCTGATTTGCCATTCCATTTTGAATCGTAAACTCTCCACAACCGGACTTTTAATGAAGTATAACAACCCTGTAAATCCACTAGTCCCTTCCATTAGTCTTTTTCGACTTAACGGGCTTTGAACCGTACAAGATACAATCCCAAATTTGGCCCATTTCAATCACACCGACTACAACTCTTTTACAATAACAACCCTGTTTTTTAATGACTTTTATTGAAGGGTTCAACAAGTTACACATGCCTGCCAAATTTCAATTTTTGACGCCTTGTCCTTTGAAAGATATTTAACAAACATTATCTAATTCAAAAAATGAATTCAATTCAATAGTCTTCCTTCAATGAATGCTTAGAATGTCAGGGGTACCTGACAGTGACATTGTCATAAAAAAGTTATAAAAAAAAGTAAGGAGAGTGGTATCGCATTCCAATCATATTTGTGCACAAAAACTGTTAGTGTTTCACAGTTTGTTGTTCGCTATTAGTAAAATGCCGTACCTAACTGAAACACATAAGATTGAAATTCTAATGATTGGCTACGGAGATAGGACAAGAACACAAAATGAAGTTACCCATTCATTCAGAGACAAGTATCCTGATTTACCACCCATATCGCGAAGTACCGTAAGCAAGATCGAAAAACAGTTCCGGGAAAATGGGCATTTAAGAAAAACAAATACTCACCGTCGGAGTGCGCTCAGTGAAGAGGTCAAAATAAATGTTCTTCTCTCTGTCGAAGAAAATCCCCATGTCCCCACTGGGCAGATAGCAAGGGAACTCGAAATTAGTCAGTCTTCAGTGGCAAGAGTTCTTAAAGCTGAAAAATTTCGTCCATATAAAATAACAATCCTCCAGGAACTCACCGAAGATGATCCAGATAGAAGACTCAAGATTTGCGAACAAATGATGGATCTACTAGACAGGAATGTTGTACAAAAAGAAAACGTTCTATTTTCTGACGAATTAATGTTTATGTTAAATGGTGTGGTACAGAAACCCACACTGGATGAGTGAAGGCCACACTCAACATCCAGAAAAAGTCAATGTTTGGGCAGGGAATGTTGGTGATCGAGTTATAGGACCGATTTTCTTCCAAGAAAATCTTACTGGAGCAAGATATTTAGAATTCTTGCAGGAGTACCCAGTTCCGAATTTGGCTATTTTGTTCCCTTATGCTATATAAGCTGACGTCCCGAATAGAAACATCTGGTTTCAACAGGACGGCACGCCTCCTCATTTTGCAAGACCTGTCCGTGAATACCTGAATGATGTATTTCCGGGCAGATGGATTGGCAGAAAAGGACCCTATGAATGGCCACCTAGGTCTCCGGATTTAACACCTTTGGACTTTTTTTATGGGGTTACTTGAAGAGAAAAGTATTTTAAGACCAAACCGGCAAATATTGAGGATTTAAAAGAACGAATAAGACAGGAGTGTAGGCTAATTTCCGGCGAAGTGATCAGGAATGTTCAAAACGAGTTTCAGTTACGTTGAGGGTATTGTCGGTTAGTAAATGGACAACATTTTGAACACTTGTTAAAGAAAGACTATTGAATTGAATTAATTTTTTGAATTAGATAATGGTTGTTAAATATCTTTTGAAGGACAAGGAGTATAAAATTGAAATTTGGCAGGCATGTGCAACTTGTTGAACCCTTTAATAAAAGTCATCGATAAAACAGGGTTGTAATTTAAAAAAGTATCGATGACGTCATATCTCATATTTGAGACTGTATAATTTTTTTTGCATTGAAATAAAGGCAATTCAAAATACTAATCGACGTGTCCGAGCATATTTCCGAAAGAAACAACACCTTTGATTCAGTGAATTTGTTCCATGTCAGAGACTCGCACTGTATACACATATATAATGCAAAAAAAGAAAATAAAATAGAAAAAATTTAGAGAAAAATATTTGAAACTAATTTCGAATTGGTGAATGAATATACTGAATATATAATTAACACAATAGTATATTAGGCATAAATATAAATAGTCTAGCAAAAGTTTTTGAATATGCATTCTTAGATAGACTATCATCATTTTTGGGAAAATACAAAGTCATTAGTAATAATCAACATGGTTTTTGACGTAACATGTCCTCATCCATGTATTCGTTCCATAAACGAATTGTACAGTAGGGCATTCGATTGTGTGAACCATCAGAAATTGATGAAGATATTGGAGAGTTGTGGCATAAGAGGTATACCATTAAACTTGATTTCATCCTTTTTAACAAAGAGAAAACAAATAGTAACGCTCCAGTTTCAACATAATACCCAAATTAAAACCATATGCTCGGATAGTAGGGAAATCGAAATGGCCATTCCACAGGGATCGATCTTGGGTCCAATTCCATTCATTTTGTATGTAAATCATCTTGATGCGATAATTGGTACTGCTGATTATACTGCGTATGCAGACGACTTTCAATTGTTTCTGTCCTCTACGAATATACCTACGAACGAAATGTATTGAAACAATTCATCCAGTTTCATCTTTTTTCAATAGTAACAACCTATTTTTCAATATTCAAAAAACTCGGATGTCAAGATTTCACTGTCGCCAAAGGAATATTGATGATTTTGAAGTCAAAATTGGTGAAATTACAATGCAGAATACACATGCAGAGGTTAGGTTTTTGGGAGTATCTCTGGATGAACATCTATCTCTCTTGGAAATTCCATTTCCAACAATTATCTTCCAAACTGAATTCCTTAAAATATCTCTTTATTAATTTACGATCTGTTATATAACTGAAACAGATGGAGATTGTTTATTATGCCCAAGTCGAATCGAGACTTAGATATGGCATTTGCCTATGGGGCAATGCACCAGGTGCGAAAGATATTTTCATTGCACAAAAACGAATTTTGAGATGTATCGCGAGAGTTTCTAACAGAGAACCGTGTAGAGTTATTTTCAAAACATTTCGAGTTTTGACGCTTCCATGTCTCCATATTTTTGAAAATAAGAACACTTTTATTCACAATTCGGATATTCATGGTTTTAAAATTTTATTTTATTTCAATGTACTAATTTACCTGCCAATTGACAATTTCAATACACGTAAGCCATGTCGAAAAAATGAAAATAGATATTGATTGATCGAAAAAAGAAGGTAGTAATGTTACGAACCACCATTCTCATTAACAATGGGTGTACATTATATTTCGTTCAAATATGATGTTTTGAATTTCTTCAATGAAATCAGTTTAAATTCATCAGAGATTGAGTTGAACACTCGTGTGATCTGGTATGAAAAATATTTCTTTAAGAATTCTGTACAGTGTATAGGGGATGTTAGTCTCGCCCTGTAACGAATGGTTATATTGTGAACATCTGAACAGTATGACAATTTGTTGAATAAGTATTTGGGAGCTTTTTCAGTGATAGTTTTATGATATACACAAGCAGCATGTAATGATTGCGCCGTTTTGCCATATTGAGCCAGTTGGTATCTTTGAGTTTATGTGATATATGTTGGCCACGTTTGATGCCGTGTATTAGACGTAGACAATTGTTTTAAACAACCTGAATTTTTCGTTTATCTTCTTTATCAATGCATGGCCCATAGACTGCGCTTCCAAAATTGAATTTGGATAATACAAGAGATTCACAGAGTATGGTTTTTACTTGTTTGTCAAGACATTGTCTGTTGGTATAACTTTATTTGATGTTCATATAGGCAATACTGATGCATTTATTGATGTGTTGTTTGAATTTCAAGTTTGAATCAAGAATGATACCTAACTTTTTTGCATGTTCAGAAGGTGTAACCACATCCTTGTCTACTGTTAATTGAAAGCCATTCAGTTTTCTCTTAGCGCCAAAAAAACAAAACTGAACTTTTACTAGCATTGATTTGAAGACAATGCTGCGCAGAGGTAGACATCAATGAGGCTATGTCTTCATTTAGTATCTGCATTGCGGTATTAATGACCGATGGGTGGAATGAAAGATGTTTTTGTGTATCAATGGTGTATAAGTTTATTTTGCAGTATCTAACTACGTTCACAAAGTTTGAGGTATATAATATAAATAGAAGAGGATTAAAAATCGAGCCTTGTGGAACACCGCAATTTATCTTCAATGAACTGGATACTATATTGTCTAGTTTGATTCTTTGCACTCGTTCGCTCAAACAGTTGAACCGCGATATTTGACAAACCAATGGATTCCAGGATAGTCAGGAAAATAACAGGATTTATCGTATCGAAAAATCAAGCATAACAAGTGCTGCAGCTTTCTTATGGTCAAGTGCCCTGAGAACATTATCTGTAATTTTCAAGATTGTCGTTTCTCAGCTATGAGATGAGCGGAAGCCCATCTTATATAAACCCTACACGGGTTGATACAAGATGTATCATACTTTGATTTTTACGAAAATATGAGGTCATACCAAAGTTGTCATAGAACATAGGATATTTACTTAAAATTTTTGCTCTCTCTAATTCAGGATATACGTTCATACACAGTTTTTTCAGAGATGAACTCAAAAATAACCTCTTCAAATATCACAAAGCTAATAAGAAATACCTTGCATAAGTTATATCAATTCAACATGCTATCTCCGTTATCATATCCAGCCATATCGTGTAATTCAACCCGTCAAATTCAAACTACGATGACAAATCATTATTTCTTTATAATTTCCACTTTTTCAATAAAGAGACTTCCTATTCACCTTTCATCAAGCCTGTAACTCCTTTCGCCGATCGTGAATAGTAATAAAATGAAATAATTCCCCGATAGTGAGAAGGCTCTTGAAAGTCATTAAATGTAATTATAACGCTTTAATTATCTTTTTCATTTCAATTTCCGGAAACACTGGATAATTAGGGCAAACCGGATGAATGGTTTTGTCGGAAAAGTTTTCCGATTTGCGGTAAAAAGTTCAATTATCGGCTAACTTTGCGAAATTAATCGTTGAATAATGCACCGGTGCACCGGGACATGTATTCAGACAATGCTAGTTGGGGGAGGGTGGGCTAGATTGATATGCAATCAAATGAAGGGAAACATGTGTATTGAATCTACATTTTCATTTCAGTATTTCTTCCTCATACGAGGAATTGGGCAAATTTTGGATATGCGGTTAGTTACCTCGTTCACAGGTATGATGTTCTGAAGGAATTTGATTTTAAAATATCGGAAATTATCGACTTTATGTTGATGATAGACGACTAGCCGAACAGCCCGAAACCGGTCTGCAACTGTGTTCCAATAATTGAAAATCGATTACGGCTGTTCAATTCAGTAAAGAATTGATTATATCTGACAACTGTCAGATATAATCCAACACCCTTCGTGGTATCAGCCAGGGGAATAGTTGTTTTCTGATAGGTGTCAGTCCTACAGTGTAGGTAGTTTGAGACTAACCTGAAAGAATTGTTCTCTTAGATAATTTGAAATCCACATCTGTATGTTTGTTGTCTATAACCTCATTAACTATCAAATCGATTTCCTTACGGCTTTTGATAATGTACATACTTATTCAAGAGGAAGGTTTGAGTATATAACATTTCAATTTTTTCTGTACATTTGTTGAAGTATGTATGATGATGATTTCCACGAGTATTTGATGCTACTCTGCTGCCTTCTGAGTGAACAAATCTCATACTATAGGGTCTCCCAACAGGAACTTTCGATTTTCGACAATTGATAGTAGCCATCTTGTTGAAGCTACATCAAATCAGTTGTAATTTATTCGGTCTGTTTTGACAAATCACCATGGATGAATATATTATTCAACAACACGTGTGAATAATAAAACCGTTTTATCAAAATGGGTGATTCGGACAACGTACCGCGTGCTTCGCCCATTTTTTGGTCGCCATAATCGTCCTACTGAGTAGACTATTCGCAATGTGGTGGATGAATTCGAGTCCAAATCAAATCAAATCAAAATATGCTTTATTGTTTGAAGATTCATATCTCATTGACAAAGCTTGTTTGAAATAATTGAATAAATAAAAAAACAAACAAACAAAATTACGCATATTAGCTATCGCTACTTGGTCATATAAAACTAAAAACTATACAATAGTACTTATGATGCACTATTTGGAACCTTTGGTGTAGTAATGAATATTACTGGAGTTTTTTCCCAACACCAAATCGTTATTTTCACGTTTCGACACGTGTTTCGATCACCAAGTGATCATCTTCAAAGAGAAAGATTAAAACTAGAAACTGATGCGAGCTTACCTATTTATGCTATATAGGTATTCCATACAGGTAAGCCATCCAGGCGTACCACCCATACAGGCATACCAACCTAAATTAATTTTACAATTCTGCCTAATCTGTTATTTAACAATATATATGTTTATATACAATTGTCAGCTATATCAAAATTAATTTCACAATATTGCCTATTCGTTATTCATAATATTATTGTGTTTATTTATTTCTACAAAATCGGTTCCAGGTAGAAGGTTGCTTTTATGAACAACAGGAAGGAACGGCCATGGGAAACCCCTTGTCCCCCTACCTGGCAGACCTGTTCATGAGCAGATTCGAAATGGAAACCAAAGAAAAGTCGAAGAATTTTCCTAGGTTTTAGCTAAGGTATGTGGATGATATTTTCGCGATATTCAATACCAAAAAATCGAATATTGACGACTTTGTTTCCATTTTAAATAATAGATGTCCATCAATAAAATCCACGTATGAGTTAGAAAATGAGGGAATACCACCATTTCCTGACGTTTTGGTAATGAGGAGCCAATATGGAGAATACGATATATTTAGAAGCACGTACAGGTATATTCCTGACAGTTCACATCACTGTGGACAGCACAATCGTGCTGGGTTGAATTTCTTAATGCATCGTTTTTTTTACTTTCCCTCTAACACATGATAGGTTCACCAAAGAAAGACGTACAATACAGGAAATAGTAGCCACTAACGGTTTCTCGAGGGGTATTGTAGATGACATAATAAGAAAGAAGAAGTTTAGGTTAAGAATGAATGAATGAAATCTCGACTTTCAGCAAGGACAAAAACCAAGATAAATACATCTCAATTCCATACCGCCATTATACGAGGAACTTTGGAAATATTTTCAAGGAACTAAATATGGAGGTGGTTTCAAAACAATTCATACACTACAGAGCCTTTTGGGAAGTCCAAAAGACAAAGTCAAGAATTCAGGAAAGTCTGGAATTCACAAAANTTTTTGATTTTGATCTTCTTTATTGGAAAACATTTTTCGAATATATCTCTCAGGTAGTTTTGAAACATGTTAACTGAATCATCAAGGTCCCAAACGTTGGCCCATGGTGTTATAATACATAGGTTTCTGAATGATTCATAGTTTGGTTTGCTATATATTCGTCAGTATCTATATTTACTTCTTTTATTCACTGTTTGGAGTGACATTTCGAAAATGAGAGCTTCATGGTTGAAAGGCCTGCGGGAACAGTCTCACAGCTAATATTCTGTTTTTCCAAATTTAAGCAGATATAGTCAATGATAGTGGCTGAATACATGGTTATTCTTGTATGTTTGCTGCATCAGTAAACGAGCGACCAACACCCGCACGTCGACGAAACGCAATATCTGCTGGAAACATCGCCACTGTCTGTGAGAGTGCGCAGGAGAATTCGAAGCAGTCGATTTCTCGTCGCTCACAAGAACTCACTCAGCCTCTCGCAGACCACAACTTGCGTCGTGACTTGTGCCTGAACAAGTATAAAATTCAACTCACCCAGGAAACTGACAGCTGAACGGGCTCTAGAACAATTGACATTTGGCAGCTCACATCAATTTTCATCGAAAAATCATCTTTAGCGATGCCCATTTTTGGACAGATGGGTAAGTGAAAAAACAAAATTGTTGAAATTAGGACGATACCAATTCACATCAGATCCAAAAACGTCCAATGCATTTCGAAAAAGTCACTGTTGGGTGTGTTCTTTAAAAACGACGTTAGCCAGGCCATCACTATCAGCAGCGAGCACCATAGGTCGGGTCGATGATTATCAACTTCTTTTGGCCTGCCACATCGCTCATGCCACATTGGATATTCTGCACGAGCGATTTGACGACATAGTCATGGCCATCTCACGTTGAGGTGATGTGAACTGGCCACCGAGATCGTGCGATTTGACCCCGTTAGACTTTTCCTTGTGGAGTTTTGTTAACAACATAACCCAAGTGCTAAATGAAAAATCCTGCTTCTGTCTGTTTAAAATCTATTTTTCCGTTAACTAGCTGTCGCTAGTGGTTTCTAGCACGGATTGGAGAAAAGGAAGTAAAAAAGGTTTGTCCGGCCTTGCGGTTCGAACCACCGGTTCACACAGTGGTCTTTTTGAATTAGTAGAGCAAACCATCCACGTCAACCCAACCGGCAACCGTCCCCCTATATACTGTATTCATAGTTGAGGCAGTTCGGCGGGGAATTACCACGAAACTGATTGTCTGGAAATGGTTAACGTGATTTATAATATCATCCCAAATGAATTATAAGAGTTAGGCTTTGACGATTTTCAGGCTGTTAGTTTATACTCATTTGCTACCTGTTATACTGTCAAAGTTTCTACCTGCGTTGGAGACATACTGAGAAACTTTCAGTTTTTTTTGAAATAAAAAAAGTTTGAGCTGAATATTTTGGTCGGCTCCTCGCAAAATATGACTGATCTGGAGAAGCAAGTGAACCAGGAAATTCAAATACAAACAGTGGGTTATGAGATTTTCGCCACAGCAGTAATTTCAGATTCGGCAATTGGAAACTACAACATGAGAGAATGATAGTAGCGCTGAAGCAGAAACAGATGAGAACAACAAAAATTGCTGTGGAGACCTGGTGTTTTGTCACCAAAAAAGTCACCAATAAAAATGAATCTTATCAGAAATTCTTCAAAAAGCGTCCAAAAAGAGACCCAGATTGAGGACGACAACAGAGTAAACCTAGAAATTCTCGAAAACAATTCAATGAAGCTACTGATAGCTCAAAGATGGTGGTGAAAGACGCCATCCAAAGGTCACTCTGAGTGAAAAGAGCCAAACTAGGCCGGGAGTTGGATAGAACTTCCTTAGGCAGCCACCCAAAGCCTACAGTGAAACATCAGAAAACTTACAAAGTTATAAGCATTTGGGAAATATTTTTTTGAGACAAGCATTATGGTGTTATTATTTGTTTTTCTTCAAAATGATCCATTGGGTTCTCCAAGTGAAGTTCTGGAAGATATTGTTATCAGTGTTGAAAATGCTATTCAGCTCTCACCCAAGACATCGGAAAGGTTTGTTCGGAAAACTTACAAGAAACAAATTTCCAATAACTTGTCAAAAAAGACTAATTATAAAGGACTGGGAGCAGACAAAGGCAATAGGGTTGTGATATTGGACAAGTCAGTTTACTATGGGAGAATTGATTCGAAAACGGTCATTATAATAAATTACTGAGGAATCTATTATCTGAGATGGTTTCAGGAGTAAAAAAACACCCAAGTGAAGTATACAGGTTTTTTATCCTACAGTTCTTGAAATATATGACCTTCTAAAAATTCATAGGCCTGGCAAGTCGATGTGAGCAATTGTCTCCGCTATGAAATTGCTTCATGGATACCCAAACAGTTTGGAACTCTGTCAATCTAAAAATTGGGTTTAAGTGTCAATGGTGTCGAAGGTTAATGATCCCAGTGGAGAAGTATTCGAAAACTATTGATGATCAATACAAATCTGCATGGAAAATGCAGTTCAACAACTGTTTCTATAGAAGGCATGAAGGCACCTCAATGAGAAACCCAATGTCACCCTTATAGCTAATCTGTTAATGATCAGATTTGAATTGGCATAAAAAAAGAGTTAGATCATTTTCCACGGACTTGGAACAGAAATCAAGATTTTATATTTACGATTTTTGACACAGAGCAGTCTAAGGTATAGGACTTTGTTTCAACTCTCAACAACAGATTTCCGAGTATTGATTTTACAAATAAAATTGTAAGCAACAAACAGTTACTATTCTTGGATGTCCTAGTTATCAGAAGTAACCAGGGTATAGAATTTGGTGTCAACTGGAAAAACACTAGTACATTAAAAAATGCTCAGGCCATTGTCCACAACACTAAACGGCAGGTTACGTTACCTTTAGATGAAGAAGAATATGATAATGAGAGAAATGTTATCACGGACAAAGCTGAGAGCGACGGAAAGATAAGTTAATTAAAAAACTTCACTTCAGGGTGAAGCTTTTCAAAAAGAGGTGGATTCAAAGTTCATTATACTTTCGTGTTAACCAAGATATAGTAACGGTATAAATCGTATTTCTTTCTCAAATTGAACGTGAAAGTAGCATTCAAAACTTTTCACTCCCACTTCAACAAATGTTAGGTTACCCTAAAACAAGACGTTGGAAAATGGAAAATCGCTGATATACAAAAAAATTAATTATGGGAACTGTGACGAAAATATCGGTCGAACTAAGCGAGCCATTGAAACTCGTTTCAAAGAACACGCACCACATATGCGATTAAAAAAAAAACAAAAAAGTGTAGTGTCACTCAACACGCTTAAAATTGCCGATATTGGTACATGATACTAAGTTCCTAAATCCTTTCTAAATTCACTAGCAAAGTGTGGCATGAGAACTATGAACAGTGACAAAAGTCCCATTCCGAACAGCCCATCGTATTTTTTCACGAATCACCGTGTTCGAATTCTTGAGAACTTTTGCAAGAAAATGTTTCCTGAATTACTACCCGAAACTGGTTAGATATGTTGGAAAGTGAAAGTATAACCTGTTATATATCAAAGGAGAGTTATTTTTGATTTAAAAATAAGTTAATTTTATCTCCTGAAGACGACAACTTGGTTGGTGAAACGCGCGTCAAGTAGAGTATTGCAATTCTGGTGTTTGAGAAGAGTGCATGGTTTGGTGACACATGTATCGAAATACGTGGTGGATTAGTAGAGGCTACTAGAATATGAGTTAGAATTGATTGTTGCACTGAATCGAAACATCTCAATAATTAGTTCCGTTAATTAAAATTTTTTGCTTCATTGTTAGTTGAATTGTGTGAATGTAATTTCGTTATTTTCATTAAAAATATTGAAGCTATTCGTTTTTTTTTTCATCTGGCGGCACTTTATTATTCAAATCATAACAAAAATGATATATTGTGACTGTTAGCCGTGTGAGTTTTCGAATTTTTGAGTTGTCATAACTTTGTTAATAATGAATATTTTTTCATGAAATTTTGGTCACACCTATTTAGAGGCGCTCTGAATCCAGTGGCGTAGTGATTTTTTCAATAAAAAATCGCTTATGGAAAATCTCGATTTTCGACTAAAAAAAAATATCGTAGTATTCCCTGGAACTTTAATAAACATTTCAAATTTTGTCCCAAGGTAGACCTTCAAGTACTTGACATTTAAAAAAAATTATTAAAATCGATTTACAATTTCAAATTTTAGGGGGTGTTTCCATTAAAAATGGGTCACACTGTGCAATTTTGTGAACACCATTCACTAAATCTGTTTAAATCTGTTTGTAATACTAAGCAATCATCTGGTGTTTTTAAATCATCTGCAGAAAGTAAGATGTCAGTATATTTTAAGTTAACTCTGATATCATTAATAAAAATGTTGAAAAGAAACGGCCCTAGATGGCTTCCTTGTGGTACACCTGATAAACCATTAATTTCGTGAGGTATGAATTCCTTGAGTTTTACATATTGAGATCTGTCACTGATATAGCTTATCAGCCATTCCATTCGATTATACCTATTAATAAAAAACTTCCATATGTTCGCAAACTTCATGTGTCACATATATAGTGAATTTCACTTCCGTAATCATTGCAGTAGAACTCTGTGAATTACAAGTACGGTAGATATACTAGCGACGAGTGCAAATATTGTCTAGGATCGATCTGTATGACACCCACTGCTCGCCAGTGGCGACGAAATCACCCAATATCGCAAAAAATAGTATGAGGAGACAATATAGACTTGAAATTTCAACGGATCTGCTGTCAATACTCAAACTGCACTATTTGTAGTTTCACCCCAATAATTAGGGAAGAAACGGAGGTGTTACCTCAGAAGTGAGACAAATAAGTTTGTTCAGAACAGAAAATTTCCCACCGAAAATCTGTATTGGAGGTGAAATTGATGCACTGATAACGAATCCGTTAGAATTTCATATGATGTTATCGGCCGATACTTGATGAAAATCCATAACTAACGTATTCTAAAAACACTTTATTGTGTGATTTTCACTAGACAGTTTTACAAAAACGCAACACGTGTTTCGCCATGTCTAGTGAAAATCACACAGTAAAGTGGTTTTAGAATGCGTTCGTTAGAATTTTGATCGTATATTGTCCTCTAATACTATTTTTCGCAAAACTGGGTGATTCCGTCGCCCCTGGCAAGCAATGAATGTCACTTAGATCAACCCTAGACAAAATTCAGATTCTTCGTCGGTATATCTACCGATTCCAAAATCCACAGAAGAAAGAGAAAAGTGTTTTTTGTATAGTTCAGTGTTCAATGTATTAGTTCCGATAGAATTTTTCTTTTGTGGAATTCAAGTTTATATGTTTCAGTGGGGTTTTTTCTTCCAGTTTGTGTTTGAAAGTTACTTCTTTGCATGCTCTACACATCTATGTATAGAGTTTCTCTTTTTAAAATTTTCTACCTGCTACCTTCCTTCCTTTAGAAGATTCCCACATTTTTCGCAAAAAACTTGTGAAAAACTTGCTTTTCCAAAAAAAAGTCACTCATAAAAATATTTACCTTTCATTTCAATACCAAATGATACTAATATCCATAGAAAACCCTTCAAAAAGCTCAGAATACCTCTTTCGATAAAGATATGCCATTCTTCTTCTTTGTCATCATTTTATCTATTATTGCTTCCTATAAATAGCCCTCTGAATCCACCTCTGCTTCCACCTACTCGTATATCAATGGAATAATAAAATCACGACGTGTGGGTTTTTTGGTAACATATTCCCTCGTTTCAGCGCCAGGGTTATTACATTGTTATATTCTCCCTGATCATAAATTTGACTTCTCTTTTATATAAAACTTCTCAGGGCTTATTTATATATTGATACCGCCGGGATCGTATGCTAAATCGAAAAGAAGTTTCCAATTTATGCCTTCCAAGAATTCAAAATGCAGCGTAATCAAGTTAACGTCTATTTCGTACTTTGTAGTTTGAGTAAGTGGCGAAATTTGAGGAGCTGCTTTGGAAAAGACAAATTACGCTTTCAGTGGGATTATTTTTGCAACAGGAATGTTTGTTATGAAATGTTTGGGAAAAATCAATCATATAAATGAGATTCATCCGGCTTTTGATAAGTCAACTTTTCAAAAAGTTTTCCTTTCATATGAATTGAGATATACTAAAGGGTTGGATGGCATTTTTGAAAAATTCAATGTGAAAGTATCCTTCAAAACTTTCTACTCACTTCAATTTTGAGAACAAGATATTGAAAAATGAAAATTTGGTCATATATAAAATGAGATGTTAGAACTGTGATGAAACTATATCGGTCAGACTGAGCCAGCTATTGAAACTTGTTTCAGAGAACATAATTCGCTCAATAATTCGCTGAAGAACGGACATGAAATAAATCGAAACTATCTAAAATTGTTGATATCCATACATAACACATTTTTTTATGAGGAATGAACTTCCTGAGAACGTTTTTTCAAATAAATCCAGTATCTAGNCCACCACCTTGCCTCTGACCCCTCCGAGCGGGTCGATTGTGGGGGCCTCTTCCTCGATTGTTGGGAACCAAGTGTTGAGTCCACCGGGTGGTTAGCCCTGTGGACCCACGGCCGGCACCGGAGGGAGAATAGAGTTCTCCTTCCCGGGTGCGCCTGGGCTGCCGGTCCGGTTTTGCACCAGTTGCTCGGGTAAGTGGTGTCGCAACTCACCAAAGGCCAAGGGTGTTAGTGGCCATCCCTGCCATCGATAGATATTGTATGAGGTTCGAGGCTATTGTTCATCTATTCACAATCTCGTGAGCGTACATAACATCTATTATTATGATATAATACCAGACACGAAATTGGTTGCATTGATCTACTCAATGCAAACAAAAGAGAATTCAGTTCACCGCAGTGAATACTCATAAAAAAAATGAGAATTTTAGTCAGTGGTATCTAGGGTGTTTTAAAGTAATGATAAAAAAATCATACACGATTTAATTGCGATAGAGACATGTTGGAAACATATGAACACCAAAATTGAATAGAACTTAAAAAAATAAAATAGAAGCAGATTCTTCATTTTATAGTACTCAAAAATTATACAGTGCGAGTCTCTAACATGGAACACATTCACTAAATCAAAGATGTTGTTTCTTTCGGAAATATGCTCGGACACGTCGATTAGTGTTTCAAAGTGCCCTTATTTCCATGAAAAAAAAGTATGCAGTTTGTCTCAAATATGAGATATGACGTCATAGATAATTTTTTGAATGACAACCCTGTTTTTTTAATGACTTTTATTGAAGGGTTCAACCAGTTACACATGCCTGCCAAATTTCAATTTTTGACTCCTTTTCCTTTGAAAGATATTTAACAAACAGTATCTAATTCAAAAAATGAATTCAATTCAATAGTCTTCCTTAAATAAATGCTTAGAATGTCAGGGGCACCTGACAGTGACATTGTCATAAAAAAGTTATAAAAAAATAGTAAGGAGAGTGGTATCGTATTCCAATCATATTTGTGCACAAAAACTGTTAGTCGTTTCACAGTTTGTTGTTCGCCATTAGTAAAATGCCGTACCTAACTGAAATTCTAATGATGATTGGCTACGGAAGTAGGACAAGAACACAAAATGAAGTTACCCATTCATTCAGAGACAAGTATCCTGATTTACCACCCATATCGCGAAGTACCGTAAGCAAGATCGAAAAACAGTTCCGGGAAAATGGGCATTTAAGAAAAACAAATACTCACCGTCGGAGTGCGCTCATTGAAGAGGTCAAAATAAATGTTCTTCTCTCTGTCGAAAAAAATCTCCATGTCCCCACTAGGCAGATAGCAAGGGAACTCGAAATTAGTCAGTCTTCAGTGGCAAGAGTTCTCAAAGCTGAAAAATTTCGTCCATATAAAATAACAATCCTCCAGGAACTCACCGAAGATGATCCAGATAGAAGACTCCAGTTTTGCAAACAAATGATGGATCTGCTAGACAGGAATGTTGTACAAAAAGAAAACGTTCTATTTTCCGACGAATCAATGTTTATGTTAAATGGTGTGGTACAGAAACCCACACTAGATGAGTAAAGGCCATACTCAACATCCAGAAAAAGTCAATGTTTGGGCAGGGATTGTTGGTGATCGAGTTATAGGACCGATTTTCTTCCAAGAAAATCTAACTGGAGCAAGATATTTACAATTCTTGCAGGAGGACCTAGTTCCGAATTTGGCTGTTTTGTTCCCTTATGCTATATAAGCTAACGTCCCGAATAAAAACATCTGGTTTCAACAGGACGGCGCGTCTCCTCATTTTGCAAGACCTTTCCGCGAATATCTGAATGATGTATTTCCAGGCAGATGGATTGGCAGAAAACGACCCTATGAATGGCCACCTAGGTCTTCGGATTTAACACATTTGGACTTTTTATGGGGTTACTTGAAGAGCAAAGTTTTTTAAGACCAAACCGGCAAATATTGAGGATTCAAAAGAACGAATAAGACAGGAGTGTAGGCTAATTTCCGGCGAAGTACAAGGACAAGGAGTGAAAAATTGAAATTTGGCAGGCATGTGCAACTTGTTGAACCCTTTGATGAAAGTCATTGATAAAACAGGGTCTTGGTCACGGTCTTGGGTCCAATTCTATTCATTTTGTATGTAAATCATCTTGATGCGATAATTGGTACTGCTGATTATACTGCGTATGCAGACGACTTTCAATTGTTCTGTCCTCTACTGATAATGAATACCCACGAAAGAAATGTATTGGAACAATTCATGCAGTTTCATCTTTTTTCAATAGTAGGAACCTATTTTTCAATTGCACCAGGTGCGAAAGATATTTTCATTGCACAAAAACGAAATTTTGGAGATGTATCGCGAGAGTTTCTAACAGAGAACTGTGTCTCCATGTTTTTAAAAATAAGAACACTTTTATTCGCAATTCGGATATTCATGGTTATGGAACAAGAAAAATGCACCATTTTCATGTAAATTTTGCAAAATAAAAAAAAAATAATGTGCTCCTGATCATTTTGGCCTCAAGATATTCAACAATCTCCCAGAAGAATTGAAGTGTATAAATAAGTTGTCTTCATTTGAACATGAGTTATAGAACTTCTTAATGGAAAAATGTTTTTATAGTATATGTGCTTTTGTAAAAATTCAGAATATGTGATTAACTATGTGTGATGTAAATTTCAGTGTAGGTGTATTTTAACCTTTTTATCTTTCTTTTTTGATGTAAAATTTTATTCTATTTCAATGTACTGATTTACCGGCCAATTGACAATTCCAATACATGTAAGCCATGTCGAAAAAATGAAAATAAATATTGATTGATTGAAAAAAGAAGGTGGTAATGTTACGAACTACCATTCTCATTAACAAGGGGTGTACATTATATTTCGTTCAAATATGCTGTTTTGAATTTTTTCAATGACATCAGTTTGAATTCATCAGAGATTGAGTTGAACACTCGTGTGATCTGGTATGAAAAATATTTTTTAAAGAATTCTGTACAGTGTATAGGGGGTGTTAGTCTCGCCCTGTAACGAATGTTGATATTGTGAACATCTGAACAGTATGACAATTTGTGGAATAAATATTTGGGAGCTTTTTCAGTGATAGTTTTATGATATACACAAGCATCATGTAATGATTGCCGTTTTGCCATATTGAGCCAGTTGGTATCTTTGAGTTTATGTGATATATGTTGGCCACGTTTGATGGCGTGTATTAAACAACCTGAATTTTTCGTTTATCTTCTTTATCAATGCATGGCCCATAGACTGCGCTTCCAAAATTGAATCTGGATAATACAAGAAATTCACAAAGTATGGTTTTCACTTGTTTGTCGAGACATTGTCTGTTGGTATAAATTTGTTTAATGTTCATTCAATTAAATTCAATTCAATTTTATTTGGAATATGTTAATATACAATTTATTAATATTATGGTTAGGACCACTAGGAGTTTGAGGAAAGCAGCCTAAGCGCAGGTGGCTTGTGATGTGCTTCCGTCTGTCTCCCCGTGGAAGTACTTTAAAAATATATCA